>CAJQZJ010024424.1:0-27719 GCA_907164525.1 Lophiomys imhausi | reverse complement strand
CTCCTTTCCACCTGTTCCCACCTACCCATCCTCTCCCTCCTTCCCCCTTCCTCTCTTTCTCTGAAAAGTGGACACCCCATCAACACACCCTGGTTCTACAAGTCACTTCAAGACTAAGAGTAACCTCTTCCGCTGATGCCAAACAAGGCAGCCAAGCTAGGGTAAAGTGATTCACAAGCAGGTAAAAGAGTCTGAGTCAGGGATAGTCTCCACTAAACTTGTTGTGGATCTACTCGAAAACCAAGCTGTATTAGGTACATATGTGTAGAGGGGGTCTAGGCCCAGACTGTATATGCTTTTTGGTTGATGGTTTAGTCTCTGTTAAGTCCCCAGGGATCTAGGTTAGTTGATTCTGTTGTTCTTCTTCTGAAGTTATTGTCCCCTCCAGATCCCTCTATTATTCCTCCCTCTCTTCTACAGACCCCCCATACTCTACCTATTATTTGGCTGTGTGTCTCAGCTTTTGTTTAGATCCACTGCTGGGTGGGGCCTCTCAGAGGATAGTTATGCTAGGTTCCTGTCTGCAAGCATATCAGAATATCATTAATAGTGTCAGGAGTTAGCTCTCTCCCATGGCGTGGGTCTCAAGTTGTGCCAGTCATTGATTGCCCATTCCCTTAATCCCTGCTCCATCTTTATCCCTATACATCTTGTAGGCAGGGTAAATTATGGGTCAAAGGTTTTGTGGGTCGGACGGCGTCCCCCTGCCTCCATTGGAAATTCTGCCAGGCTAGGAGGTGGCCACTTCAGTCTCCATGTCCTCTGCTGCTAGGAGTCTCAGCTAGGATCACCCTCATATCCTCCCAGGAACATACCCTTTTGCTAAGCTCCCACTTCTTTCAGAGATGATCCCCCCATCAGTTTTCCTTTTATTTCCAGCCCTCTCACCCACACTCTCACCACACCTGACCCCACCCTTGTTCCCCTCCCTATACCCCTCTCATACTTCCCTCTTTTCATCCACTTCCTATGATTCTTTTATTTCTTTTCTGAGTGAGATTCAAGCATCCTTCCATGGGCCCACCTTTTTACTTAGCTTCTTTGGTCTGTAGGTTGTAGGATGGTGATCCTGTACTATATGGCTAGTATCTACTTATAAGTGAGTACATGCCATGTGTATCCTTGGTCTGGTTTAGCTCACTCAGGATGAGCTTTTCTAGTTCCATTAATTTATTTGCAAATGCATGATTTCCTTGTTTCTGATGGCTGAGTAGTATTCCATTGTGTAACTGTACCACAGTTTCTTTATCCATTCTTCAGTTGAGGGACTTCTGGGTTGTTTCCAGTTTCTGGCTGGAAATGAACAAAGCTGCAATGAACATAGTTGAGTCAATGCCCTGTGGTTTGGTAGAACTTCTTTTGAGTATATGCCCAGGAATGGTATAGCTGGGTCTTGAGGTAGAACTATTCCCAATTTTCTGAGAAATCTCTAGATAAATTTCTTAAGTGGTTTTACAAGTTTGCACTTCCACCAAAAATGAAGGAGTGTTCCCCTTCTCCACATCCTCACTAGCATGTGATGTCACCTGAGTTTTTTATCTTAGCCATTCTGATAGGAGTAAGATCAAACCTCAGGATTATGTTGATTTGCATTTCCCTGACAACTAAGGGTGTTAAGCATTTTTTTAAGTGCTTCTCGGCCATTAGAGATTCCTCTGTTGTGAATTCTTGTTTTATCTCTGTACCCTATATTTTGATTGAATTATTAGGTTTGTTCATGTTTAATTTCTTGAGTTCTTAAAAAATGTTGGATATTAGCCCTCTGTCTGATGTGGGGTTGGTGAAGATCTTTTCCCAATCTGTGGGCTGTCATTTTGTTCTATTGACAGTGTCTTTTGCTTTACAGAAGCTTTTCAGCTTCATGAGGTCCCATTTATTAATTGTTGATCTTAATACCTGAGCTGTTGGTGTTCAGGAATTTGTCTCCTGTGCCAATGAGTTCCAGGACTTTCCCCGCTCTCTCTTCTATTAGATTTAGTGTATCTGGTTTTATGTTGAGGTCTTTGATCCACTTGGACTTAAGTTTTGTGCAGGGAGATAAATGTGGTCTACTTGTATTGTTTCTCATGTAGACATCCAGTTAGATCAGCACCATTTGTTGAAGATGCTTTCCTTTTTCCATTGTATGGTTTTGGTTTCTTTGTCAAAAATCAAGTGTCTGTCTGTGTGTGTGTGTTTATTTCTGGGTCTTTGATATGATTCCATTGATTGACAAGTCTGTTTCTGTGCCAATACCATGCAGTGTTGTGGAAGGTCTAATATCATTGCTTCTGATAGGTTGAATTCAATGCTGAGATCTGGTTACCACCGCTTCTGAAGCATTCTCTTGACTGGTTAATAAAAGTTGCTTATGGCCAATTAGCTGGGCAGTAAGAGTATAAGAAGGCAGGACTTCCTGAGATTAGAGAGGAACCCTGAGCACACACAGAGAACCCCTCTCTTTCCACTGGGACACAGAAGGAGATAGATGTCTTGAGAATGCTGGAAGGTAATCGCAGGCACATGGCAGTTTGGGATTAGGTAATCTGGATTAATGTAGAGTAGCTAATTGAGAGTCTGCCCAGCTAAGGGCTAAGCGTTAAAACATTATAAGGTCTTGGTGTATTTAATTGTTGGGGAAAAGTTTGCGGCTGCTTATAGGCCCTCAGTCCAAACAGTCCTGGGCTGTTGGACTTCCAGACTCCCGGACTCCCCTCTAACCCAGGCAAAGCTCCCGCCAAGCTGCTGGTAATTCTACTGGCCTAATATAACAACTTATATTAGTTAACAGAGTTTAGGTCACAGGTGGTGTAGACCTGTGTAGTCCAGGGGCTCTTTCCCCAGGACAAACCAGGCAACCCGTTAAGGCACATGGGCCAGGCTGCCTGCTACTCTGCCAACCTAATCTTATAGTTTATACTTACAAATAACTACAGTATTTAATTAAATTGCAGTTTCAATGCAGTTTTTATCACTATTGGTCTATTTAAAAAAATCCCATCTATTCAAATTTAGAAGATGTAGTATCAAACTATGACTATTTGGCAAAACCATAGAGTGAATTTATCCCTGGCTTCTGGGAGATCCCCAACCATAGATTCTTGGCTAGGTTTTCATTGTTAGACATTAGTTTTCCTCTGCAGAATGGGCCTTATATCCAATTTTTTAAAAAGTAGTTGGTTAACCCCACAACATTCATGCCACTGTTGCACTCATGTGCATATCTGATCATGCTGGTCATTTTTACAGTACACATTATGCACACAGCTTTGTAAAACTGTTGATGATTTTAGCACAGAAGTACTCTGATAACTAGTCAGTAGGAAGAAGCTTCCCCGGTAAGCACTGACCCTAGTAACTTCTTCATGGAGCCTAGAACTAGAAAATAGTCAATGTTTCTCTGATATTTTTAGGCATGGAAATAATGCTTTTTATGTTTTTAATTAAGTGGAGAAAGGTGCAGGTAGAGTCCAGATAGGTATGGATGTTTCTGTGGTCAGTGGCTGCTTCTTCTCAGCTTCTATTCTGATGCCTTGAGAAGTTATTAGGGTCTGGGCTGCCCTCAGATGGAGAGCAACTCTTACTCCACCAATGGGATTTCACCATTTCACAAATAAGAAGGAGCCATCACAGGCTGTAATACAAAATGTAGTAAAGGCTTAGAACTTCCTCATGAAAAATAATCACATGTAGGGCTTAGACCCCGGTTCAGCCATTTCCTTTAAAGAAAGAGATTATTTCTTAATTTATTTTTGATATTAAAACCTTACCAACTGCCATTTTGATAAAGGATTTTTAGCTGAATCAACCTTTACAGGTAATAACTTCACCAGGTAAAGTTAGCTCATTCTTTTTTATAAAGTTCAGCTGTCAAATTCCATCGCAGCACTGAGCTTACATGCTAGACATTTTTTAATGACTTTGTAGTTGTTTTCTTCCTTTTATCTTTTGAAAAAATTTTCTCACATGGGCATGAAAAGTTTTAAGTACATGATAGTATTCAAAACCAGCTCCACTGTGGAGAAGAGGACTACATAGCCACATGTTCTAGGCACCAATGTATTACCCCTCTCCTTACTCTCTCAGCTTCTGGGTTGACTAGCACAGGGGTGAATATATACACTTGTTTTACATCACAGAGAGAATTCATGTGTAAGAAATTACAAATAACATGAGCACTCCCAATATGTTCCTTATATCCATGTTTATGGAAAAAGCCCAATAGTCCCCAAAAATGTAGGCCTATTCAAAACTAACATAAGAAAATGAGTTCAGTCTGTAAATGGCCCAAAATGTAAAGCATGTGTATGCAAGTGTTGAAGACCAGAGTTCAGATCCACAGAACCCATATAAATATCCATTGGGGTTTTTCCATCCACCTATGATCTTAGCACATGGGAAGCAGAGATAGCAGATCTCCAGAACAAGCTGGCTAGCCAGACTAGCCATAACTGCAAGCTCCAGGTACAGTGAGAGTCCCTGCTGCAATATATAAGGTGGAGAAGCCTTGAGAAAGACACTTGATATCAATGTTGAGTTTTCAAAGCATGTACTCATACATGCATGTGGATCTGCATACCAAAATGCATCCACACATGAGAACATGTATACACACACGCACATACATGCACGCACAGTGACTCACACACACACATATATGAACACATGCATCCCACACAGGTACATGTGCAGAAAACTTTGAACATAGAAATAATTTTACCTATGCCATCATTTGACTCAAACTTCAACATTTGTGATGCACATGTTCATAGTAAACAGAAGACAAGATGCTCATGTAACATGACACGTTCCAGGCTATCGTCATCAGAAGTCCATCATGGCCCACCGCCCTGATCTCCTCTTCCTTCCCTCATGGCCATTGTTTAAAGCACAAGTCAGCATCTCAATTTACCTCTGGACTCTCAGTCAAGTATTTCCATGACTGGGGACTGGATTTCACACATGACTGGGCCTTGCTTTGGAGTCACTTTTAATTTGGTATTTTCTCCACATTTAGAATGTCTGCACCCTGTCTTTATTTAGTTATTTTTGCAGTCTGTCACATGGTTCACTGTAAGTATTCCTTAACTCCCATGCAATCTGGCTGTTGGTCTTCCAGCTTCCCTTGCAGACTCTTTCCTCTTTATGTCTCTCTCTCTTTCCCCTATCTACAAATTATGTAGGCAGGCAGCAGTATCTCCACCAGGTGATGTTCTCAGAGAAGCTTTGCCAAGTTCCTGCATAACTTCTCCTTAGAATGTGAAAGAAAACAAAGCTTAAATCACACCCTATAGAAACCCTGTCTATTTAAGAACACACTCTCTGCCCTGAACACTTAGAACAGCAAAACTGTTATAGGTTAGTGCGATGCAATTTGGAGAGGGTCACCCTCCCACTGAGGAGGGGCAGAGGAGAAGAGGGTAGATATTTTACTTTTCATCCCCGGTGGACCCGTTCTCCTGCTGGGATGGAAGTGGAAAGAGGCAGCCCTAGAGAGAATGCAGTGTCTGAACAAGGACACCAGGTTATTAATGAGTGTGTAAGCTATGTGGTCGCAAATATTTTATCTCTTCCCAAGTGAGTATGCATTCTATAGGATGAAAAGTTGGGTTTTGACTTAATTTCCAAGGGCAGGAGTGTGTACAACTGAGTAAGCCATCATGTGGTCATGCAAAGTGTGTAAATCTTCAAGCAGTGACAGAACATACTAGACCCATAGATAGCATGATTTGTGCACCCCAGTGGTATGTTGAGTGGGATTTATTTAATTTTATGACTGATTGGAAACCAGATAGGCTCTCTAAAGTAAAATAGCCTCCTTTGTCTTAGTATGGCTTGTTTCTTGTATACCATTTTGATGGGGAGTTATGTTTCTGATGTGTATTTGAGACAGTATAACACATAAGTTCAGAGTGGCACAGGGTCTGAAGAGGAGGGACCCATTCAGAAACAGAATGGAGATGGGGGAAATAGAGGCAGCTCCAACTGGAATGCCTTGCTTCTATATCATAAACATTCAATGTATCTGCTCACACTTAGCAAATCCTAGCAGGGTTCTGGAGATAAAGGTTGAGGACAGACACAGGATGATGTTCTTTCTAACTAGACTCTTACCAGAGCAGTCTCTATACATTTGATACATCTCACACTGAGGCTGCTTCAAGTTCAAGCTAGAAAAAGTACTATGGATTGACCTCTGAAGGATTCTCTGCAAAAGACAGCAGGTATTAAAGAAGTGGCCATTCAGTAAACACAGCAGAATGGTGGTTTCTGATCACAGGTGGGCAGTCAATAATCTCAGCGGGCAGAAATGATGTTACTTGAGTTGTCTTAAGCACAGGAAGTAATGTTGTCAGACTGGACCAATCATGATCCATCCTCTTTTCCCCTGACTCTACTGTTCTCCCATTGGCCTCTCTGCTTTTAAATAACTGGCCTGGAGTTTCCAAAACTGTAATCAATATCAATGAGAATTTAACCAAAGGAAGATGAACAACTTGAGTATTGAAAAGCACAGAGACTTGGTTGTCTGTGTAGTGGATGTTTCAGGAAACAACTGTGTGGAAAGAACTGGGAGAAGGATTTCTGAAGCTCAGAACCTAGCATGGAAAAGCAAGGCCTGCCACTAAACCACCTTGGCTGGGTGAAGCTGGAAGACACACCTACTGAGAGGACACCTGAGGTGTCCCGGCTTTCTTGATTCCTCTACTCTGAGTTCCATGTTGGAAGAACCAAGTGAGGACCCCAGGAAAGAGTCCAAAAATATTTAACTCGGAGAACAAAAGACCAAATATCAGTTCATATGACAAAGTGTTTGTGTGTTGACTAAGTCCAAAGTCATGTGCCATATGCCAGGAGCCGGGAGCCTGCGTTAAATCACACTGCAAGAGGTCTAGTGAGGCAGGGTGTTCCAGCTAAGAACAATAGATCCCAGAAGATCTACCAGGTTAATTGTTAAGGGATTTGGGACATGAGAGAACCCATCTGCTTTCAAGGACATCAGGAAAATGATATGGCGATGCAGAGTTTAAGATATCTCTTAAAAGGTGGGCTGGATTTTGTCTCTGGACTGGGGAGATGTCCTGATCTCAAGCTCAAGAGAGATGATAAGTCAGAAGACCTGTCAATTCTGCCTGAGCCTCTTAGAAGTCTTGAGATGTCAAAGACAATTAGAAAGGGGGCTAAAACCTCCAACTCATCAGCACAGGTGACAACTTCCTGAACAGAACACCAACAGCTCAGGCTCTAGGACTAACAATCAATAAATGGGACCTCATGAAACTGTGGAAAGCTTCTGCAAGGCAAAGGAAACTGTCATTTGAACAAAACAGCAACCTACAGACTGGGAAAAGAGCTTTACCAACCCCACATCTGAGAGAGGGCTAATATCCATAATTTATAAAGAACTCAAGAAATTAAACACCAAGAAACCAAATAATCCAATCAAAAAATGGGGGACAGAGTTAAACCGAGAATTCACAAAGGAGGAGTCTCTAATGGCCAAGAGACACTTGAAGAAATGCTCAACTTAATCATCAGAGAAATGCAACTCAAGACAACCCTGAGATTCCATCTCACACCTGTCAGAATGTCTAAGATCAAAACCTCAAATGACAGCACATGCTGGCGAGACTATGGAGAAAGGGGAACATTCCTCCATTGCTGGTGGGAGTATAAACTTGTACAACCACTATGGAAATCAGTGTGGTGATATCTTAGAAAACTTGCAATAGCTCTACCTCAAGACCCAGCCATACCACTTCTGGGTATACATCCAAATGATTCCTCACCGAATCACAAGGACGTTTCCTCAACTATGTTCATAGAAGCTTTATTTGTAATAGCTAGAAACTGGAAACAACCCAGATGTCCCTCAACTGAAGAATGGATAAAAAAAAAAAAAAACCTGTGGTAAATTTATGTAACGGAATACTACTCAGCTATCAGAAACAACAAAATCATGAAATTTGCACCCAAATAGATGGAACTAGAAAAGCTCATCCTGAGTGAGTTAACCCAGACTCAGAAAGATGCACATGGCATCTATTCACTTATAATTGGATTTTAGCCATGCAGTACAGGATAGCTATCTTGTAAACAACACACCAAAAGGAACAGGAGCATAGACCTTGTTTCCTGTTAGTGGGACACTTTGCCCTAATAGAGTTGACATATAGGCCCCTAGTGCAAGAGGAAGCTCTTAACTCTCATATGGCTGTTGAACTGAGGGGCGCTAATATGTAGAGGCAACCCACTCAGGAGGAATAGTATAGGTGGGAGAGAGGGAGAGGGTGGGAGGGTAAGACAGGGAGGGGTGGGGGAGGGGACTGTGATGGAGATGTAACTTTAAGTAATAAACAAACAAACAAAAAGACAAAAAAATGAGGAATTCCAAGGCAAGAAGAAAAAGAAGAAGAAGGAGGAGGAGGAGGAGGAGGAGGAGGAGGAGAGGAGGAGGAGGAGGAGGAGGAGGAGGAGATAGAAGTTAATGAGGAAACTCAGGCTGAGGTGTTTAGAATTTGTCTGCAAAGCAGTGAGAAGGCCCGCGGGGTTTTTGCAAGAGTGCAAGGGAGGGTCTTTATTCCACTGGGGAGCTAAGTTATTTGAATCTTGGCCAGAGGTAAGCGCCCCCAGGGGAGGAAATGTGTATGTGTCTTGCTTTAGAGCATAGAAAGAACACTAATAAATCCTGCAGGGAGATCTGGGGGAAGTCCAGGAAGGTGCCTGAGCATTGGGAAAACGGTTGTACTGAAGGAGCGTCATGATGTAAAGAAGAGCTGCACATCAGAATATTTTCTGAAAAATCCCCATTTCTTAGAATTGTGGATTTTTTTGTGAACTTCTTGGGTGGTTGTGAAAATGATGTAGTATTCTCCCCTCTTCCCCCCACACTCCCGTGTAGTCAGAGTCACAGGAGAGTGAGGCATTTGGTAGCTTTATTCTGCATCAGCAAAAGGCAGATTTGCGTAGCTGAGACTCCACCTACCTAGGCTAACCTTGGAAAGAAGTGATAGTCTGGAATTGCCTATCGAAATGATGCAGGTGGAATCCAGATGTGGATACCCTGGATGTCCTGAATCAGGTATGATCCAGGAAAGAGGTACAGGCTCAGAATCTGCACATGCCCAAGCGTCACCGTTCTGTGTGGGGGAGGGGTGGGGTCAAGGCCCATTGTCTGGGGCACGCATTGGTTAAGTCACACTAGTGTTTTGGATTAGCCTGTTTCAGGCTGTGGGCTAAGTGGAGTCTCCTCAGCAGGAATCTACAGGTCCTGCTGAGACAGCACCATCTCTATTGTCTGCAAGGGGCCCTCCAGCTGTGTTCCCCACGGCCTGCCAAAGGGCTCACTATGAAGGGAAAATAAAAAGTGAGTCCTCTTTTCACTCCGTGATTGCAGTCTCACTATCTGGTTAATTTCAAGTGTGAATATAATGCGGGCCAACAGATTTCTAAATTCTGGAGAAAGCTTGAACCAAGTATCTGAAAAATCTAATTCTACCACTTAAACAAATTGCCTTGTAACTGGACCTTATGTAAAGATGAGTCTCATCAGCATAAATTAAACATCATTGTCTTCCCATAGTTTATTTTTGGTAGGAATGAGTTTAAACTATATTAAAGGGTGATGCTATTTTTGACCATGTTGTAGAAGCAATGCTAGCTTTATTTGTACAATGATAATCTTTACAGAAAAATGTCACATGAGATAAATTAGAATTGTCCTTCCTTGTGTATATTCAGGTTTAAATGTTTATAATCAAACTATCTAAAGACAAAATAACCAAATGATCATTCCTGAAAACATACACCCAGATAACACTATACAGACTTAGCAGTTTGTGTTTATGTATTTAGACAAAAATCTAGATAACAGTATATCTTAGTAATATAATTACAGAAACACCTTCCCCCATCGGTTATGATAAATTGATGATAATGGCAAGTAAAATGTGGACTATCTATTCAAAAGAAAAACAAAAATAAGTGAGTCTATGCACATCCTAGCATACAAATGAACCTTGAAAACATACTAACTAAAAGAGGAAGTGAAACAAAGGACACACCTGTACACTGCGGTGCATGTGAGAGAACAAAAACCCCCGTCTCTCATCCTGGCCTATCCTAGTTCTTACCCACCCCCCTACCCCCTCTGTTGTAGCAAGGTCTCCTGGGAACCTAGTTTCTCCTATCTCAGAGACCTTGAGAAGCCATTTGGGCAGAGCCATAATAAGGGGCTCTCAATTAGAAGAGCGAATTTAATGTTTACACATCCTGGCTACATGATAACAGCCCCGGAGGTTGTTCATGTCACGGTCCCCTCGATACGTGCAGGAAGGACTTATCCCCTTTTCCCAGACCGGACCGTAACTATCTTGAACACTTCGTCTGGGGGAGCTGTAGGGATTGCTCTGTGGAATGTTATCTTAAAACTGTTGACTGGGAGTTTTCTTTGCACCCTCGGAACAAGGTTACTCTCAGGGCTCATCTTAGAAGACCAGATGTGATTCTGCACGTTTCTAGCATCTCCCTGATTGCCCACTCCATCCTCTACAATCCCTTAACACCCCCCATTCAAGATCCTTTTGCTTTCGCATCGAGTTGAAGCACTCTGGCTTGTCTTCTTGTGGTTTCACGAACTGGGCATTACATATGATTGTGGCCCAGAGACCATAGCAACAACAGCCAATCAAACTGCTCGGTTAGTTTTCCATTGAGCTCCCACAATGTAGAAGCTGGGTAAATACAATATTGTACAGTATGCACAGTGTTCACACGGAGCAAAAGAGGCAATGCAACAAATTAGTTATTTTCAGGACAACTGATACTTTAACTTTGAAACATCCTATAGATATCGTTTTATTTCTTGTTCCAGTTTTAATTTTTTTCTTTTTCTACACTTATCTTTTTAGATAAAATCTGTAACATTTGGTTTTAGTCTGAAAGTAATTAAGTTCATATATTTTCATGAAGTCAACACACTTTTCAAAAATGATCAAATTGCAAGTATTTATGGACAGTGGACCAGACAGGCTCCAACAATCTTTGCTGACTTCAGCTGCTTACAGAGACTGTTTGCAGATGTAAAACTTCATGTTTCCATGGATACCAATCTACCAAGGATACCTGAGTCAGACAGAAGGGTGGTCTGAAATGTGTTCTGAATGAGCAGACACATGGGAAATATAATTAGTTGCTCTGGATTTCCTGTAAAAACAATATAGGATGTGGTCAAATCACTTCTGTGGTGCTTGATAAAAAGCCAAAGGATTATTCTCTGAAGTGAGGCTCAGAAAGAGGCTCAGGTGCAATGAGCATTTTGTCTGGCCACCTCAGGTCCAGTAGCTCTATGGACAAGGTACTAGAATCTCAAGAGGACATGGTGTGGCCAGTGACCTCTATACAGTTTTCTCTACTGTGAGCTACTCCATCAACTCAGGACTTTCTGAACAATGGGTTCAGCTTCCTGTAGGGATTATTTCAGAGTGCCTTTGGCATAGTAAGCTCTGTTGCCTGTGCTCTGTTGGATTCAACTTTTGGGCCATGTGGGCCAGTTTTCAGATTTTCAAGGGCTTTGTGAGCTAGTGGCTTGACATAGGGCATGGTAGGAAAACACATCACAGAAATCTGCAAAGAAAATTTTACCCTTAAGAGACAATGGGTTACCTAAAGCTTCTTTCAGCCTGTATTGTACTCCTTCCCCAGTGTCAGACTCTAAATTTTTGCTTTGGCTTTCTTATCCTCAGGTCTCTGGAGAGAAGCCCTTGGAGGATTCTGCCCAGTATACTTGGCTTATTAAGGGTGGATCCTTGTTTATGATCAGTTGGTGGTGACTGTGGCTTGAACTCTTTCTCTATGGACTATTAATTTGCAGCCAAATGGATGGAACTAGAGAAGCTCATCCTGAGTGAGCTAACCCAGAAGCATCCCCATGGCATCTATTCACTTATAAGCGGATTTTAGCCATATAGTACAGGATAACTATACTACAACCAATGCAACAAAGGGAACAGGAACAGACTTTGTTTCCTATCAATGAGACACTTTTCCCTAGTGGTGCTGCCTTGTAGGCCCCCAGTGTATGAGGAGGCTCTTATCCCTCATATGACTGCTGAACTGGGGCGGGGGACTGTTATGTAGGGATGGAAGGGATAGGAGGTAGAGGGTGGGAAGGCGTGACTGGGAGGGGTGGAAAGAGGACACTGTGATGGAGATGTAATCTGAAGTAATAAACAAATATTTTTTTTTAAAAAAGGAGCGATGATGGACAGATATGGTGAGTGAGAAAAGCAGAAGAAACAAGGGAAGCAGCAATCTTAAACTTGAAGGTTCCTGAATCCGTACTCAGGAGATTTCATACTGAGGATGGGAAGAAAAATGTGGCCTCTTGCCTTTTGAAAGTGCCCCAAAGCTGTCCCCTGCAAGTGAATCACTTTATTGAGGCTTTTCAGTGTTCATAGGTTTTTAATACAAAATTAAACTTACATATTGGTTAAAGTTCTTTGTCATCTCTCCCTGAAAATTCATAAATTTAATTCCTATTTACTTTTTCATTCCAAATTCATAATGTAAATTCTTCCTTGAGAATCCATAATTTCCTGTAATATGGTATATGCAGAGTAATTGCTTTGTGTAACACTTTCTCTTATTTGTTTCCAGCTTTCCTACATCACCTTCTCCTTGATACAACTTAACTTCCTTTCATTTCTTCTCTCCTATTTACCAAGTTCCAAACTGTCTGTGTCTTATGCATTTTAATGCTTAGAGCTCTGTGAGGGACCACCGTGATAATTAATGTCGTGTGTCAGCTTGAGTGGTGCCAGACTTTTAGTCACATGTCACTCTGCAGGCGATTATGTATTTACTTATCTATGTATCCATTCATTAATAATGAGACTAACATTTAAATTTGTGGGGTTTGAGTAATGTGGGTGGACTTCACGCAAACACACAATAGCACCAATGGAGCAAAGACTCACTTTCTCCAAGTGAGGGGACTGCTTTTAGATGCTTCTGTAGTCCAACTATGACTTATACTTGAGTCCCCAGTTGACCTCCCCAGGACTCAAAAATGACACAAGTGAGCTCTTCAAATAAAACAGTTGTTGTGTTGTTCCTTCTATCATCTATGCATCTGTTTTCCACACATCTATTTATCTATCTCCCATCGTTTCTTTTGTCTTAGTCTTTTTTTTTCTCCCTCTTCCTTTCTCCTTTCTACTTGGCACCCATTTTTCTCTGTGAGCCCAGGAAGTTCCTTCCTCCTTGGTTTAAGAGAATTGTGCCCCTATTTTCTCACCTGCTCAGCAGTTTCTCAGCCTGCCTCTCCCTCAACCCTGCTCCTTATGATTGTTACTCATCTGTTTTTTCTCCTCCTTTGTTTCCTCTCCTTTTCTGCTACCTGGAATCAGTTCTTTTTATCTATCCCATTGGCCTCACTTCTAGGGTCACATTCAGCTCTGTTGCCTTTATTGAGCTACTGGTCTGGGTTGGCTGTAAGCCGGTCAGGTATGCACTTTCCTGTGGATGATTTGGAATCGCTCACACACATGCTGTACTTATCTTTCCCAGTCTGCATCTCCAGCTTGTCCTTGGTGTTGGAGGATCATAGCTTTGAGACCTCACCTTAGTTCCTCCAAGAAAAGCACACAGAAAAGTTATTTCCATACATCTTTGTCTAACAGCATTTTAACCCTGTTATAGCTCAAATTCCACCGTGATTAGAGATAGATCTTTTCCTTCTCGCCTTACTTAAATCTCATCTACAGCTGGTTTCTGCAGTCAGAGAGTGAGCACATGGGGTTCAGGTATGAAACCAGCATGAAGTTTTGGACCCTAATTATCTCTGAAGATCCAGGCTCAGCATTGATTTCTTTGCAGATGCAAATCTTAGTATTAGTACCCTGTTCTCAGGGATAAGATTTAGAGTAATTATGTTCTTAGGGATTAATTAGTCAAACAAGTTCTCTGGCTTCCCTGCATACAGGTTTTTGGAAGCTGCTAATGTTTGTACTGCCAGCTTCCTAGCCCATCTCTTTTTCTCTGGGAAGGATTTCCTCTCTGCCTGCTTCCTCCTGTCCTATCTGCTTCAGGATGTGGAAGAAGTTGCCACAGAGGGTGGCCTTGCTGTCCTTTCCACGTGCTTTCTTCCTTTCTACATCTAAGAATCTTTTTCTTTCGAATGAGCTTGCCCTTCATTGTTCCAGTCACAATGTCATTGAATGTCATCAAAACAGGGAAAAAGTTTTTGTTCTCTGTGTATCAAATATCAGAGCTGTGAACCCTTTACTGTCACCATGTCATTTAGTTTCCCAGAAGATTCCACTATTCTCAGTTAGAAATCCTGATGCAGTAAAGAAGTCAACCCGGAACCCCGGAACCCCGGAACCCCGGAACAGGGTTTGAAGCAGAGCAGTCAAACTGGAGGTGAGGCTTGTATTTCTGACTGGAAGGGAGTTTCCTAGGGTAGTGATGGGGCAGGGTTGACCGGAACCTACTCAATGATAATTGCTAATATTGGAGAATTTAGAAATTAGAATTAAAATTCTTCAGTATTAACAATTGTTATTGAGAATTTAGAAATGCTACAGTTTCACAATTAGTTTATAAACCAGTGGCAACTTGAAATTACTCATGAAGAGTTTATACCACAGAATATGGCAAACCTACAGATGTGTTTTGGTTAGTGCTGTTTTCTAAAGAGCTAGTTTTCCAACACAGCTCTGAGAATGTGTGTTTTCCTGGTCGGTACATTTCCACATTGATAGATTTCCCTTGGTTCCTGAATAGAATGAAGTGAGTGAGAGAGGGAGGATGAGAGGGAGGAATTACTAGCTTCTAGGATTAGTAACACCCTCTGTCTCTTCTAACCAGAGCTACTCTCATTGTTTTTCTGGTCATGCGAGCAACTGCACATTTTCAAAGATTCAGACCCGTAGCTTGGTCTCCAGAGTTTGAATGAGCTCATCATTCAGTTACCAAGTAGTACCCATTGTACATGTGTGGTTTTACCTGGTGAGGTCAGCCCCTTTGTCAGCGTTAGTTGTCTGTGGATGCTTGGAGGGCACAAACCCAGTTTTACTCAACTTTGACTCCTTCGAATATACATTCCCAACTCTATGTCTGGATACCAGAGACCCTGATTAATGCTTTCCATATTCGTGTTGACAAACAAGGGGAAAAATAAAGAAAAAAGACAGTACATCCTGGGAAATAACCTAAAACATTCTAGTGGACATCACAAACCATGTCATCTCTACAGCAGTAAGACCCGAGTCTGTACCAAAAACAATTATGGTGAGGGAAGAGTCGGGCTGCAAAGCCTCAATATATCACTGGAATCAGTAGGAAAAAATTTCAAAGGGCATTTAAGTTCTAAGAATAAGAGGGAATTGTTGGTCTAAGTAAAATGCACCTTGATGTGTTGAACTGGCTACTTTCATATTGTCTTGTATGAGTAAGTGATTTTTGAAAATCTCCATGAGCAAAACTGTCATCAAGGGCTCCTGTTTTGTAATACACATCAGCCATTTTTTCCATGAATAATAATTTTTTATCACTTTAGTACAGAGTGAGAGATTACTGTACAGACACTAATGAGACTATTTTAAATCATTTCCAGTTTAGGAAGGATTCAAACCACTGATCCCCAGAAGCCTCTGTATATGCATCTATCAAAATAACTGATGGAAGATTTGAAGCTAAGTTACTATTGAAGAATGAATTGGACTGATTACAATTTTAAATAAAATTTGAATAAAAATCTGTAGGTAACCAATTAACTATTACAATTTATAAGTGGACAGAGATCAACTACCTGCTGCCTGAGATCCCCAGTCACCAACTGTCATTTGCTTTCCATTCCAAAGGTTTAAAACAAAAGAATTTGGAAGGATAGTCTAAAAAAAAAAGTTTACTAATGCATGCATTTTAACATGGAAAAGTGTAAACCAAAGCTATGTTTCCAGATACTGAGTGTACTGGCTGGTTTGTGTCAACTTAACACAAGCAAGAGTCATCAGAGAGGAAGGAGCCTCGGTTGACGAAATGCTTCCATGAGATCCAGCTGCAAGGCACTTTCTCAATTAGTGATCAATGGGGGAGGACCCAGACTATTGTGGGTGGTGCCATCCCTGGACTGGTAGTCCTGGGTTCTACAAGAAAGCAGGCTGAGCAAGTCATGAGAAGCAACTTTTAAGCAGTGTCCTTCCATGGCCGCTGCATCAGCTCCTGCCTCCAGGTTCCAGCCCTGCTTGAATACCTGTCTTGACTTCCTCCAATGATGGACTATGATTTGGGACAGCTAGCCAAATCAATTATTTCCTTCCCAACTTGCCTTTTGGTCATGATGTTTCATTGCAGCAATAGAAACCCTAACTAGGACACTGAGGATCACAGGGCCATGCATACAGTCATGAGTTCTGTGTATAATTCTATGTACATATCATAGTGTCTCTATCTCTCTCCACCCCCTTCTGTCCTCAACACACACACACACACACACACACACACACACACACACACACTCCTAGAATAAAATCACTCAAACTCATTTTGGCACATATACAGGCAAACACACACACAAACACTATGCTTTTACTTAGCAGCAAGAATATTAAATTAAATATTAAATTAAGACTAACATGACCCAGATGATCTGTAATTAAGCACTGTGGAGTGTACTCTGGGTCGGCATCCTGTCTTCCCTGAGGATGCTTTGCACTATGGAGGGGACCCTCAACTGGGCCCTGTCTTCCTAAAGGAAGTTCCAGACTTTCTCCATTTTGTGACCTGCTTGAGGGAGAATTGCATATATCCTCTTTTCTTTCTTTTATCCTTATCTTGTTCAGGACTTGGCATTAAGGAATCCAGCCTAATGGTTTTCCATGAGAAGTATGTTGGATTTATGCCTTTACTGATAGAGTAAGTCAAATGGAAATTTAATCTAAAACACACTTAAGTAGAAAGAATAAAACCAGGCACATTCATTATTTCTGTACATCTCCAAACCAGACAAGTTGATGTTATTTTGAGATCCCAGTAACTGAGTTCTGTTCAAATGAGTATTAAGCAAAACAGAGCCTGTATCATAATTTAATGTTTTGGCTAATGTGATTCTTGATTCTAATCTGCTATAAATTCATTGCAATTATTTGGTAGAATTATTTAATGTGATTTTGCCTGCCTGAATGTATTATCATTTGTCTCCAAGAATCTGCCTGGCAAATACCAAGAATGTATATCACTGAACGGCAAGTAGATTTCCTCTCTCAGCATGGTATAAAACATATTTTAAATCCATTTTGTGAGAATGTAAGACCACATTAAATATACAGAAAATAATCTTCCTCATCAGCTGGATATCTTCTATCAAAGTATATCATACATTTACCATATTAACAATTTCATTAATTTGAGAAAAGGAAGGATCTCTACTTTAACAATATTTGTTTCCATATTTCATATAATTCTAATATGTTCTGATGCTAGTGTGCCCCATCAT
This sequence comes from Lophiomys imhausi, assembly GCA_907164525.1. Lineage (NCBI taxonomy): Eukaryota > Metazoa > Chordata > Mammalia > Rodentia > Muridae > Lophiomys > Lophiomys imhausi. The sequence goes on along the minus strand of CAJQZJ010024424.1, from coordinate 10,240 downwards.
TAAAATCAGTGGAGTTCAGAATATGCCCCTGTTCCTACATGATGAGTGTGCTGTGAACTATGCTGCTAGTTGCTAAAGGCAGGTACCTGGGCTGCAATAGTGTTCACTCACAATTAATTCATTGGAATCAAATAAATATCTAGTACTTAGGGGAAAAGCCAAGTACCAAACATTACATTTTGACCACCTTGCTGCAGTGATCCTGGAGTTCCTGAATAATAAACTGACACACTTTCCCCATACAGTTCCTCACATTATTACTGATATTTTTCTGTACAGAAATCCCCCCAGGTCTGTCATAGTTTCAGGAAAGACCACAGCTACTTCTGAGTTACATGTTATACACTGATGCCCGTGGTGCTTCACCCCTATCCTTAATGTAGATACATGTGAGAGCGTTGAGAGAAGGAAGCAGTAGTTATAGACATTAGAGAAGTCTCCAGGGTCACCATCAAAGGCACCAGGATGACTCCAAGTAGATGTGTTGAAATGCTTTGACTGGACCACATGGCAAGAGTTACCATGGCTGAAGTAGCAGCTGCCCTGGCCTTTGAGCCACTAAAGAGGAAAGTGCACAGATTGAAGAAGGAATCTGTCAGCATATACACAGCTGAGCTGTAGGGCAGGGATTTCAAAGGGCTCCATATGACTAAGCAACTGCTGGGCACACCTTGAAACTGGCTACAGTTTTCAGTTCCTGAGGAAAGCCAGGTGGTGGGGAACAGACACAATTGCTGATAATATACAAGACTAGATGTCTTAGTTATTCTTCTGCTGCTGTGATAAGACACCTTGGCCAAGGAAACTTATAGAAGATAAGGGTTTGGTAGCAGCTTACAGTTTCAGAGGGTTGGAGTCCATGACCATCATGGCAGGGAGCATGGCAGCAGGTAGGCAGGCATGGTGCTGGAGCAATAGCTGAGAGCTTTCATCTCAACCCACAAGCAAGAGGCAGAAAGAGCTAAATGGGAATGGCAGTGGCTTTTGAAACTTCAAAGGCCTCCCACAGTGATATGCCACCTACAACAAGGCCACACATCAAAGTCCTCTGCAAACAGTTTTACCAACTGGAGACCAAGTATTCACATATACTAGCCTTTAGGGACCATTTTAATTCACATGACTATACTAGACTTGAGTAATGTTTGGTAATGTTAAAGGAATGTGGAAGTGATATCTAAATATGAGCTTAAGAAACAGGGATGAGACTTGAAATATTGAAATGCAGCCTCATTTAGAGGAGAGTTTCCCCAGAATTAAGTTAAGGTGAAGTCATTAGAATTGGTCCTAGTACGAAATGGCTAACTTATAAGAAGAGGAAATTTAGACCCAGACATAAGCATAAAAGATACCAAAAGACATGGGAGATGCTGTGTTGCTGTGTAGCCATTCTATCTCAAACACAAGCCCAGCAGGGAGTTAGTGAGAGTCCCACCCTCAAAGTTATCTGATGAAGAACACCCACACCAGACATCAGACTTCCAAACTCCAGAACTGAGGGGCAACAAATGGAATTGTTTAAACCCACTAAACTGTGGTACTTGATTGTGACAGCCATGTCAACTTAATACATTAACAGGATTCACTGTAAGAAGTTAGTTTTTTTTTAAATGGGAGAATTATTATTTGAGATTTTTTTTCAGTAGGCTATGATTTTAAAAGGTTTGTCAAAAGCACTAAAGTTTTTTTTTTGAAAAGTTCATAAGAAACTTATAGAACTCATGGACAGTGATTCTTTGCAGACATTGAGCAGATTAACAGATGTAAATATTGACTTGGATTTTAGATCTCCTGAGTTATATCATGGAGATAGATGTTAGATAGATAGATAGATGATAGATGTAAGTAGATAGATGAATGACAGATGATAGAAGATAGATAGATAGACAGACAGGTGGATGGATTGATGGTTAGACAGACAGAGACAGACAGATTAATGGATGGATGATACATAGGACAGAAAGGTACAGATAGGTAGATTAGAAACATAGATAGATATAGTTAGATATAGATAGACAATAGGGTGGTAGATTGATGATAGATATCAGAGGACAGATGAGAGGATGATGATAAATAAAAAGGCAACAGATTAAATAGATGGCAGATGATAAATGATAGGTAAATAATGTATAAATAGATGGCAGGCAGGTGATTGACAGTGATAAATAAGTTATAGATAGATGATGGATATGAGTTAATAAAAATTTCATATGTTAAGTCCATGGAGTATTTAAAGTTACATGCACAATAAATAGAACATATTACACTGCTTAGGTAGCATACTATAGTATATTGTACACTATAGCCACACATATATAGCGCATTATGTCTGCATGCCTCTAGTTATAACATATATTTCTATACAAAATGAAGAGACTTGCTCAAAACTTTGTCTTCAAACAGTCTTAGTTTTAAAGCTAGTGTCTCTTGTGTCTGTATCATTAGTCCCAAACTTGGTTTTGAGGAAAAGGAAGAGATATATTGGTAATGAACAAGCATTACAGTACTTAAAATCTTCAACAGGCTTTCTCCTACATTGTGTATCGCTCATTTCTGTTGCAGAACATTTGATCACATTGTGAACCCTGAATTTGTGAATTGAAAAATCAGTTCTTTTTTGTTTGTTTGTTTTTTAGGTTTTTCGAGACAGGGTTTCTGTGTGTAACAGCCCTGGGTGTCCTGGAACTCACTCTGTAGACCAGGCTGGCCTTGAACTTATAGAGATCCTTCCTCCTCTACCTCCTTAGTGCTGGGATTAAAGGAATGTGCCACCATGCCCAGCTGAAAAATCTGTTTCTAATTGGGATACTCAGCCTTGAGTTTTGTGTTTATTGTAAACAAGTGGTTATGGTGTCACCTTTAATCTAAGAACTTTATGTACACAGTATTGAATAAAGTTAATCTTAAGTTAAGAGGCAGAGCAAGATACCAGGTGACAGGGATCAAACAGAAAGGAAGGACATTGAGCTGAAGGATATTTAAGATAGCATGGAGAAGAAGAAGAAGCATCTTTTTAGCTCTGGGTTTTTTCCACTAGGGTTTTCAGCTGAATAGGAACCTGTCTGGGCTAGTAGGCTTTCACCCTAGCATCTGGCTCCTGAACCTTCATTGGTAAAATCAAATGACTGGGATATTTCAGTTTTATAAAACAACACATTTCACACAATTAAGTTACCTTGTTCTACTACTAGATGAAATAGGTTGTTTCTGAAGAGGCTGTATCTGTTCTTTGTATGGGTTTTTTTGTAAGACCACACTGAAATTTCTATCACTTAAGGCATTAGAAAACTAAGTGCCAAAGGATCCAAGATGGCGGCGGCCTGTGTGGATGTATTTTGATCTCGGGGTTAACAGTCACAAGGTGGCGAGTGTTGCAGGACGCTGTACAAATGGCACGACCCCTTCTAAATCTCACCCAGCTACCCAGGGACCATTGAGAGTCCCTGGGCAGGATGCTCTTTCCCACTCTCGGACACACAAGGAAGCCACTGACCCGGGAATTGGGACCACTCATCCCCCAACAGGAGAGACTCCGGAAAGTTCCAATCTAAAACCGAGTAGGCAGATTCAGATCCCACGCAGAGATAATCTCCACACTGCTGGGCACCCCCAGGTCTCGCACAGACAATCCAACTACCTGGCGAAAGGTTGCGACCCTGGGAAGTGAGCATAGCTCGACTGAAAAGTGCCTCAAGACCGCAGATCACACCACTGCTGTGACGTCACTTGCCAGTTTCCAAGCCATGGGAGCAGCAAGGCTATTGGGGCTGAATGGCAGGCAGATTTACCCACTACAGGAGCCAACCCCGGGCAAACTCCAAGATATTTGAAACTGTCGTATATCAGACTTTTGTACTAGTAGTGGCCCTTCCTGCAGGGAACCAGAGCTTACTTGTACACAGCACCACCACCTGGATTAATTAGGTCTCCACCTAGGAGGCGGGGATGAATGACTCACCTTATAGGGGTGGAGAAAGGCAACTCGAATCCTACACAAAAGCACCCCCTTTGGACCCAAGTCCAGAAGACAGCAAAAAAATTCCACATGGCCAGAGGCCCCCCCCCCAAAAAAAAAAAACAGAGCAAAATGTCTTCAACAAAAGAAAGCAACGCTATTCCATCCAGCCCGAACCACCTCACCAAAACTGAAACACATGAAAACGATGACAATTCTACTTTATGGAAAGTGATAGAGTCCCTTCAAAAAGAACTTAAATCTATGAAAGAATTCAAAGAAGCCACAATTTTACAGGTCAAACAACGAATAACACCATTAAAGAGCTCCAAGCCAAGGTGACCCAGTTTGAACAGGAAAAGAACACAGCAATGAAAGATTTCCAGACAAAAACAAGCAAAGTAGAGAAGGAAATATACAAAATGAACAATACCATTCAAGACATGAAAATAGAAATGGAACCAATAAAGAAAACACAGGCAGAGTTAAAAGAGGAAATGGAAAATCAAGGGAAGAGAACAGGAATTACGGATGGGAGTATCAAAAATAGGATTCAAGAGATGGAAGACAGGATCTCAGGCATGGAAGATTCGATGGAAGAAATCAGTACAACATCCAAAGAAAATGAGAAAGCTAAAAAATCTCTCACCCACAACATCCAAGAAATCAAGGACTCAATGAAAAGACGGACCTAAGAATTATAGGCATAGAGGAAAGAAAAGACTCCCGACTCCATGGTCCAGGAAATATCTTCAACAAAATCATAGAAGAAAACTTCCCAAACCTAAAGAAAGAGATGCCAGTAAAAAATCCAAGAGGCTTACAGAACACCAAACAGATTAGATCAGAAAAGAAACTCCTCTCGCCACATAATAATAGAAACTCCAAATGTAGAGAACAAAGAAAGGATATTAAAAGCTGTAAGAGAAAAAGACCAAGTCACATACAATGGCAGACCCATCAGAATCACACCTGACTTCTCCTCAGAAACATTAAAAGCTAGAAGGGTCTGGACAGATGTCCTACAAGCCCTGAGAGAACAAAGGTGCCCAGCCAGACTACTATATCCAGCAAAACTCTCTATCAACATAGAAGGAGAAAACAAGATATTCCATGACAAAATCAAACTCAAACAATATCTCCTCACAAACCCAGCCCTACAGAAGATCCTAGAAGGAAAATTCCAACCCAGAGAAGATAACTACACCCAAGAAAACAGAGGAAATAGAAACCTCCACAGCAACTAAACAAAAGACAAACACAAGACAGCCAGCTAAACCAAAATAATGGGAAATAACAACCCCTGGTCACTAATATCCATCAACATCAATGGACTCAACTCGCCAATTAAAAGACACAGACTTACAGACTGGATCCGTAAACAAGACCCATCTTTTTGCTGTATACAAGAAACACATCTCACTATTGAAGATAAACACTACCTCAGAGTAAAGGGCTGGGAAAAGGTTTTCCAAGCAAATGGACCCAGGAAACAAGCTGGAGTAGCCACCCTAAAATCAAACAAAATAGACTCCAATTGAAGTTAATAAAAAAAGACAGAGAAGGGCATTACATACTCATTTAAGGAAATACACACCAAGAGGTCATCTCAATATTGAACATCTATGCCCCAAATACAAAGTCACCTACATTTATAAAAGAAACACTTCTAAAACTTAAATCGCACATCGATCCAAACACTTTAATAGTGGGAGACTTCAACACCCCACTCACAACTATGGACAGATCATCAAGACAGAAGCCAAACAGAGAAATAATGAGTCTAACAGAGATCATGAACCAAATGGACCTAACAGATATCTACAGAATGTTTCACCCAAACACAAAAGAATACATCTTCTTCTCAGCACCTCACGGAACCTTCCCCAAAATCGACCATATAGTTGGACACAAAGATAGCCTCAACAGAGACAAGAAAATTGAAATAACCCCTTGTATCTTATCAGACCACCATGGAATAAAGCTGGACTTCAATAGCAAAAGAATCAACAGAAAGTCTACACTCACATGGAAATTGAACAACTCTTTACTAGAGGACTACTGGGTCAGGGAAGAAATAAAGAAGGAAATCAAAGACTTCTTAAAATCCAACGAAAATGAAGACACAACATACCCAAACCTATGGGACACAATGAAAGCTGTGCTACGAGGAAAGTTCATAGCACTAAGTGCCTTCAAAAAGAAAATTGTGACAGCTCATATTAGCAAATTAACAGCTAAACTGGGTGAATTGGAAAAAAAAAAAAAAAAAAAGAAGCGAACACTGCCAGGAGGAGCAGAAGGCAGGAGATCATCAAACGTAGGGCTGAAATCAACAACTTAGAAACAAAAAGAACTATACAAAGAATCAATGAAACCAAGAGTTGGTTCTTTGAGAAAATCAACAAAATAGACAGACCCTTAGCTAAATTAACTAAAAGACAGAGAGAGAAAACACAAATCAACAAAATCAGAAATGAAAAGGGAGAAATAACAACAGACATTGAGGAAATCCAGAGAATATTTGGATCCTACTTTATAAATCTATACTCCACCAAATTTGAAAATTTAAGTGAAATGGACAATTTTCTTGATAGATTCCACCTACTGAAGCTAAATCAAGATCAGATAAACATATTGAACAGCACTATAACCCCCAAGGAAATAGAAACAGTCATTAAAATCTCCCAACCAAAAAAAGCCCAGGGCCAGATGGCTTTTGCATGGAATTCTACCGGACCTTCAAAGAGGAGCTAACACCAATACTTTTCAAACTCTTTCACAAAATAGAATCTGAAAGAACATTGGCAAACTCATTCTATGAAGCCACAGTCACCCTGATTCCTAAACCACACAAAGACCCAACAAAGAGAGAGAACTTCAGACCAATCTGACTTATGAACATAGATGCGAAAATACTTAATAAAATACTAGCAAACTGAATTCAAGAACACATCAAAAGTATCATACACCATGATCAAGTAGGCTTCATCCCAGGGATGCAGGGATGGTTCAACATACGAAAGTCTATCAACATCATTCACCATATAAACAAGATGAAAGAAAAAAACCACATGATAATCTCGATAGATGCAGAAAAAGCATTTGACAAAATCCAACACCCCTTCATGCTAAAAGTTCTGAAGAGAACAGGCATACAAGGACTGTACCTAGAAATAATAAAGGCAATATACAGCAGGCCAGTAGCCAACATCAAATTAAATGGAGAGAAACTTGAAGCATTTCCTCTAAACTCAGGGACAAGACAAGGATGTCCACTTTCACCATATCTCTTCAATATAATACTTGAAGTTCTTGCTAGAGCAATAATACAACTAAAGGAGATTAAGGGGATAAACATTGGAAACGAAGAAGTCAAATTATTCCTATTTGCAGATGATATGATAGTATACATAAGCGACCCCAAAAATTCCACCAGAGAACTCTTACAGCTGATAAACACCTTCAGTAAAATGGCTGGATACAAAATTAATTCAAAAAAATCAGAAGCCCTTCTTTATACAACAAACAAATGGGCTGAGAAAGAAATAAGGGAAACAACCTCCTTCACAATAGCCACAAACAACATAAAATACCTGGGGGTAACTCTAACCAAGCATGTAAAGGACCTGTACAACAAGAACTTCAAGCCCTTGAAGAAAGAAATGGAAGAGGCCTTTAGAAGATGGAAAGATCTCCCATGCTCATGGATAGGTAGGATAAACATAATAAAAATGGCCATCATACCAAAAGCAATATATAGATTTAATGCAATTCCTATCAAAATACCAACACAATTTTTTATAGACTTGGAAAGAGCTATTCTCGATTTCATATGGAAAAACAAAAAGCCCAGAATAGCTAAATCAATCCTGTAGAATAAAAAAACATCTGGAGGTATTACCATCCCAGATTTCAAACTGTACTACAGAGCAATAGTTGTAAAAACAGCATGGTATTGGTAGAGAAACAGACCAGTAGATCAATGGAATCGAATTGAAGATCCAGAAATAGATCCACACACTTATGGCCACCTAAGTTTTGACAAAGAAGCCAAAACGGCACAATGGAAGAAGGACAGCATCTTCAAGAAATGGTGCTGGTCCAACTGGATGTCCACTTGTAAAAGAATGAAATTAGACCCATACTTATCACCTTGTACAAAACTTAAGTCCAAGTTGATCAAAGACCTTAACATAAGGCCGGTCACACTAAATCTACTAGAAGAAAAAGTGGGAGAAACCCTCGAACTGATTGGCACCGGCGACAACTTCCTGAACAGAACACCAACAGCTCAGGACCTGAGATCAACAATCAATAAATGGGACCTCATGAAACTGAAAGGCTTCTGTAAGGCAAAGGACACTGTCATTCGAACAAAACGGCAGCCTACACACTAGGAGAAAATCTTCACCAACCCCATATCTGACAAAGGGCTAATATCCAAAATCTACAAAGAACTCAAGAAATTAAATGCCAAGAAACCAAATAATCGAATCAAAAAATGGGGGACAGAGCTAAATAGAGAATTCACAAAGGAGGCATCCCTAATGGCTGAGAGACACTTGAAGAAATGCTCAACATCCTTAATCATCAGAGAAATGCAACTCAAGATGACTCTGAGATTCCATCTCACACCTGTCAGAATGGCTAAGATCAAAAACTCAAATGACAGCACATGCTGGCAAGGGTGTGGAGATAGGGGTACCCTACTCCATTGCTGGTGGGAGTGCAGGCTTGTGCAACCACTATGGAGGTCAGTCTGGCAATATCTTAGAAAACTTGGAATAGCTTTGCCTCAGGACCCAGCCATACCACATCTGGGTATACACCCAAATGCCTCTTCACGGAATCATAAGGAAGTTTCCTCATCTATGTTTATAGCAGCCTTATTTGTAATAGCTAGAAACTGGAAACAACCCAGATGTCCTCAACAGAAGAATTGGTTAAAAAACTGTGGTACATCTACACACTGGAATATTATTCAGCTATCAGAAACAATGAAATTATGCAATTTGAAGCCAAATGGATGGAACTAGAAAAGCTCATCCTGAGTGAGCTAACCCAGGCTCAGAAGGACGCATATGACATCTATTCACTTATAGTAGGATTTTAGCTATAAAGTAGAAGGTATCGATACTACAACCAACACACCAAAGGGAACATGGACATAGACTTTTTGTTTTTTATTTTTATTTTTTATATCTTTTTTTATTTTTTAGTCTTTTTTATCTATTTGTCTGCTATTTGTTTGTTTGTTCTTTAGTTCTCTCTCCTGGGCAATGAGATACTTTTCACTGATGGTACTGCCTCGTAGACCGCCAATGAATGAGGAGGCTCTTGGCCCTCATACGACCTCTCATCTGAGATGAGGGACTGTTATATGAGGACACCCCACCCCAGAGAAATGGGATGGAAGGGTTAGGAGGTAAAGAAAAAAATGAAATGTGATGTTTCGGCCTTTTACTACTAATTGTCATAAACTGTTTAGGATAATTAAGAAATGCAAACTGATGTTTATGCAAGCCGGTCATTCTGTTAGGTACTATGACAGCCTATTATAGTTATTTTCTAAGCTAATCAGAAATGAAGCTGCTAAGAGACAAGCAACATCTGCTTACCCTAATAGAAGAGACAGATAGGGCCTCTTCAAAAACCTCAAGAGATCTGCAGAATATGGCATTCAAAGATGTTTTCGTAACTTTAGATTTTTTATATCGAGACATATCAACTCCTGACCGCACCCCCTATTCTACTCCAAGTAGAAGATCAGCATCGAAGAATTTCCAGTGGGAGATGATTGAATTAGTCGCAAGACTATCTCTTGGTAGGAAAAGCCCCTTGCTCCAACTGTAGAAAGAATGTTGTCCAGAAAGGACAAAACCTGGAAGCAGGTAAGTCAACAGCCTAGCTCTGCCAAAAAAGGGTAGGCAAGGCCTTCATAACCCCTGCCCTACAATCAATGTCTATCAGAAAAGCGGGGCCACACAACTGAAGATCGATGCTGTAATGTATGGAGAGGAAATGGGAACTCTCCAGGCAGCCACTGGTATGTCATTTCTTAGTTTTGGAAGCTTCAGGTCCTGTACTTCCTATAAAATCAGATATATTTATCCCTCTCAGGTCTCTGAGGTGTTTGAAGAACAGATAGCTAGAGTCTCATAATTAAATTTTGAGTTGTTAAGGAGTCAAGAGAGTGTTATAGATCTAAGAGGATACTTTTAAAGTTTTGTTGCAATTAGTATGAATGTTGAGTTAGATATAGAACTTTAAACTCATGGAGAT
>CAJQZJ010024412.1:0-19851 GCA_907164525.1 Lophiomys imhausi | reverse complement strand
GGAGTAAGAACGTGTCTAAACATATGGTGTTACATCCATCCTGAGCCCTTTTACTAATTATTACAATTATTATTATTTGTGGGCTCTTGGCTTTCAATATTTCATATATTTGTATCCCTATGCATTGATAATTATAAATATTATTTTGAAAAATTTCAAACATATAGTTCACATAAATGCACTTTTATTTAAGTCAAATTAATGTGAAACTCCTCACATTCTGTATGTTTCCATCTTCACTTTGCTGTACTAATATATAATTTGGGATAACTTAGTGGCCCTGTGAAGTGACAAGATGCCAGAACTTGGTAAACCAAAATTAATTATTCCCTTATTTACACTTATTATACTTGTTGTATATCTAGAAAGTGCTGTTTGAGTGCTGGGATTTGTGGGAAAGAGGATGCAGGAAGACAGCCTATCCTGAAGCAAAGCACATACAATGAGAGATCCTGAAGAATATGCTTTAAAAAGGAAAGGGCTTTAGTTGATCAGGGGCTGGCAGAATTATCAGGAAGTTTTCCACGATAATTCTTTTCTAACATAGTAACTATTAAAGGACAAATAAACTTCACATATGATCATAGTTATTTTAGAAATTAGAAAATTGTAAGACAATAAAAATATTCTAAGAGGCCAAACCAAAAAATGAAAACAAACAAACACAGACAGTTCATAGAGCTTTGCATAAAAGGGTGTAGAAAGAATGTGAGAGCCAACGGATAGGAGAAATGCTATTAATTGCTGAATTCTGGCCACGATAAGGCTGTTACGTGCATCAGCTCACAGGATCTGTGGTTACATGTACAACATATGGATAAGATCAAGCCAGGCAAAACTCCAGCACGAATGGAAGAGGGGTTCCTGAGAGCTACTCAAAATAGAGACCTATTACTTTGGGTACTAATTAGATATGATATTTAAAATACTATCAGAAGACAAGGGGAAAGTTAATGCAACCAAACGTATAAAGTAGAGGTTAATTTAACGAGTTTGAAGTAGCAGACTGCCTCAGACGTGTACCACAGTCTAACGGGTATATGAAGAAGCGAGGAAGCACAAGAACTTTCTCTTGTAGAAGTTTATGTTAAACCCTTTCGTTTCCAACCAGCCTTTTAGTTCTAATACATCAGCCCCTCACCAGGGTGTGAAGGTGACACTTTCTAATATGTAAGGCATATTTGGGATTCTCAGGAAGCTTGCCCTGGACTCCCTTCATCCTCAAAGGTACCAGAGTTAGGGCTTTGTGAGGTCTCAGCTGCTTTGTAGCTGCTCTTGGCTAGAGAGGACTTCACTGACCAATCAGGGCTGAGGGGTGTGGCCCTCCATTGTTGGCAGGGTATATAAGCAGGCTGCTCAGAGCTGTGTGCCAGTGTAGCGAAATATTCAGCATGGGGAGGGTGGCCAAGAATAACCCAGAGCCCAGCATGGATGGAGCACCGTCAACTTCCACCAAAGAGGCCAAGCCAAGGAAGAAGGACAAGGCTTGCTCTCAAGTCGACTCCAGCACTCACAAGCCTAAGCACCACTCTGCTCCAGGAAGTACTTCCAAGGTGAGAGCACCCAACCTAAGTTCATTCACTCCTTTCTGCAGCTATCACCTCCCCTAAGACTCTCTGCTGTTCTATAAACCCCTTCTCTACCTCTTCCCCTTTTCATAAATCCACTCCACATGATATTTCTCTTTTCTAAAACCAGTCCCCATATAACCTTAGTGTTTGGATCTTTCAGGCAAACGGGAAGGGGAAGAAATCCATGCCTAGGACCACCAGGAGAAAGGCTTCTGCTAAAATCGTCCTAAAGAAAATCTCCAAGCCACTTAGCCAAATAGCATTGGCGGTGCCCAGTCATGAAAACATCAATGAAGAGGTCAAGAGAAATGCACCTGAGGAAACGCAACCCGGCCAAGAGAGCTCCCACATTACCACTGAGGAACAAGGCAGCTGCTCCTAGACAGAAAGAACAGTTGAAGACCAAAGAACTCCCAAACCTATGGGGATGGGAACAGAGCCGTAGTCAATAATGTGAATATCAAATTTCACCACATGGTAGTTTTCATGTTGGTGACAATAAAATCAATCATATGTGAAAACATGTATGTCACTCTCAGTCTCTGATGGGGTGGGCAGAAAGGAAGGGGAGGGTGGGTAGATGATTATGGAAGGGACATTGGTTTCTAAAAAGCTGGGAGTAGGATGAAACAACACCCTGATCATCAGGCAAACACTGGATGGTCAGAACTGGACTAACACAAATATCGCCCTGAAGCTTTATTTCACAGGGTAAGAAGGAAAGCCCCAGGTATTCCTAAATGTCACTCAGTAGGGATGGAGCATGGTCTCAGGATATGGCATCTACATGAAATGAGGTATGAGTGGCAGTTCCAGTCCCAACTTAGGCAACACATCACCTTGAAGACACCTACCTCCTTGTGTTTGTTACAGTCCTCCATATGATCTCATGAACTAAAGACCCCCAGAAGTGCCAAAGATGTCACCATATTAAAAGGTGCCAGTACATAACAAAGACAGTAATTGTCACTGGAAGCTGCAAGCACAGCACTGAATTAGCTCTCTTCCTTCAGAAATTTAGGGAGGAGTAGGACAGTGAGGTGTGGCCTGCCAACCTATGCTGGCCACAAAGCAGGTAGGAATGTCTACATGGAATTTAGAAGCAACTGACCTGCCTGTCCACACAGCTTTACTGTGCACTTTCTAACATTCATCATTATCCCTTCAGGATAAAGAGTAAAGTAGAGCTGGGGAGATGACTCAGTTAATTTCTCACAAGCATGAGGACCTGAGTTTGATCTGCAGGACCCACATTTAAAAAATTAAAAATAACGCATCAGCTGGATGTGGTGTCATATGCTTTTAATTCCAGCACTCAAGAGGCAGAGACAGTCTCACTATGATGCTACACAGTGAGAGCCTGTCTCAAAAAATAAATAAAACTTTAAATATATGTGTGGTGTTGAATACTTTTATTTACAGCACTGAAGATATGGAGAAGGGTGGATCCCTAGGACTTGCTGGCCAGCTAGCTTACCCTACTTATTAAGTCCCAGGCCTGAGAATCTACAGTCAAAGTTGCCCTCTGGAATTGACACATTCACTGTTATGTGTATATACACCCATTCCCCATGCATCTGTAAACACACATACACACATAAAGCATAAATTGTAAATAAATGTGTACATTTTGATGCCTTTTTCAATATGCATACACCTATGTATTCTTTACATTATGTAAGAATGAGAATACCCACAACTCACTAAGAAGTTTGATGACAAAACACACTCATACACTCATACGTATCCACGAACCAGTCTGATCTAGGCAGCTCCTCAATTGAGTTTTGTTTTGTTTTGTTTTTGTTGTTGTTGTTTTTGTCTCAGATGACTCCAGACTTTGTAAAGTTGTCAAAACTACCTGGGAAACACTAAAGTATATATCCTCTTATGTTTGCTCATTTAGCTCCATTTTCCCCTCCTTTCAACATCATCGTTGTTTCACCCAATACTCTCAGCATTGTGATAATGTTTTATGAATTATGATCCTGATGAGCGTGATGGAACAAGCGTTTGATCCCAGCACTTAGGAAGCAGATGCAGATGAATCTCTGTAAGTTCAAGGCCAATCTGGTCTACATAGCGAATTCCAGGACAGCCAGAAGTGCACAATGAGACCCTATTTTAAAAACAAACACCTGTCACTAGAGGCATGCAGATGGGACTACTGTACCACGTGTGCATCAGTAGATGGCAGAGAGGAGAAAGGGTCTGTCTGCATTCCGTGTTCTGACCTCTGAACATCTGAATGGAAAAAGCAAGCCTGAGACCACCACCAGTTTGGCACCAGGGGATCTAGACAGAAGAAGCTAGCCTGAGATGAACCCAGTCCAGCACTAGGCGAGCCCAGTTGGGCTCCCAGGATAGTAAGCAAGCCAGAGACTAGAAGAACCCTGCCTGGCACCAGGGACCCCAGGCGGATGGCCACTTGGGAGAGCTGGGCAAGATGCAAGCCTGCAACAAGCACCAGACTGGTACCATGGGGCCCGGACAGGGAGCTAGACTGAGATGAGCACCAGTCTGGTGCCACACAGGCCTGGGCCTCAGTCCGTGCTGGAGATGATCCCTGCCAGGTGCCTTAATGCACAATGCATGAGTGGAGCATAGCACTCCTGAGACCACTTCTTAGATGAGCCCAGACACTCAGAGACCCCAGGCACCACTAGGAGGAGCAAGTGAGTGGTAGAGAAATGGAAGTGAAAGATAAACAGAAGGATGTGAGCACAACATAGGGAGACATAACTGGAGACTTGAGAGTAGAGAGGAACAACCTGATGTGAGTAGCTGGTGATACTACCTAGGAGCATTTTGGGGGTCCTAGCCCCAGCTGCCACCAGGAGCCATACCGGGGTTAATGTCCCTGCAGCAACAGGGGTCTATTACCACCAACAGCCCGGTGGACATGACTGGCCTGGGCTCCCACCAGGAGACATGTGGATGTCTGAGGGCTCTTCAGAACTGGCTCACTCCTCACCTGGTCATCAAGGGAGAACTGGCCCTAGAAGCATAAGAGAAGAAGAGTTGACCCTGCCCCTAGCCAGCTGCAGTACTCTGAAGAGCAGACTCTGCACATTTTGGGAGGTTAGAGTGAGCTGGCCTCAAGAACTTGAGCTTGGGAGAGCTGGCCCTACCACTTGTCTCCCTGTGGTCCCATGGATAAGGAAGAGATATCCTCCTTACTATCCCTCATCACCCAGAGCAGGTGGTAGAACTTGTTCTAGGGTCATGAGAGCAGGAGTCCTGGCTCTGTCCTTTGCCAGCAGCAGGACTCAGGAGAGCAGGCCCTGAACCTCACCTGGGCAGCACACTAAAGCTGGCCCTGGATATGGGGGTTGTGGGTGAGCCAGTCTCAAGTGTGTGAATGTGGGATATCCAGTCATGCCTTTTTATCTGCTTTACAGTGGTGTTACCAAGGGAAGACATTCACCACCCCTGCCTTTCGCCCTCACCACCAGTAGCACACAGGAAATCTGGTTCCTCTGGGGACACAAGAGCAGGAGAGCTGTCAATGCCCCTCACATGATGTAGCTAGTACTCAGGACAAAAACAAAGCAATATGATGTCTCCAGGACCTAGCTATAATGCTACAGACAACTCTGGACATCCTAACATGATTGAAACAAAAGAAAATTACCTTAATCTGACACTTATATTAATAAAAGAAGGCCTAAAGGAGGCAATCAAATATATCAGAGAGCAACAACAAAATACTGCAAAAGAGGTGATGGAAATGAATCAAACTCTTAAAGGAATGGAAGACCTGAAAAGGGAAGTTGAAACAATAAAGAAAATCCAATCCGAGACATCCATAGAACTGGAAAACCTCAAGAAAAGGAACTACAGACACTAGCATCACCAACAGAATATAAGAGATGGAAGAAGGAATTTCAGGCACAGAGGATAAAATTGAAGAAATTGACACATCTGTCAAAGAAAATGCAAAATCTAACAAAGTCCTGACACAAAACCTTCAGGAAATCAAGGGCACTACGAAAAGATGAAATCTCAGAATAATAGGAATAGAAGAAAGAGAGGTTTCCCAGATCCACGGACCAGAAAATATCTTCAATAAAATCATTGAAGAGAATTTCCCAAATCTAAAAAAGAGATGCCTATAACTGTACAAGAAGCTTACAGAACTCCAAATAGATTAGACCAGAAGAAGAAAAAAACTCCCACAACATTATAATCAAAACACTAAATGAATAGAAGAAAGAAAGAATATTAAAAGCTGCTAGGGAAAAGGGTCAAGTAACATATAATGGCAAACCTATCAAAAATCACACCTGACTTTTCATCAGAGATGCTAAAAGTCAGAAGGGCCTGGGTAGACACCTTGTGGACCCTACAAAACCACAAATGCCAGGCCAGACAGAAAAGTTGTCAATCAACATAAATGGAGAAAACAAGATATTCCATGACAATTCTAAATTCAAACAATATCTATACACAAATCCAGCTCTACAGAAGATGTTAGAGGGAAAAAAATCCAACCCAAAGAAAGGAACTACACACCAGAAAGCACAGGAAGCAAATGACAGGCCTGCAGCAAAACCACAAGAAGAGAAGCTCACTCACACACTATTTCCACCAACATCAAGATGACAGGATGTAACAATCACTGGTCATTAGTATCTCTCAATATCAATGGACTCGATTCCCCAATAAAAAGCCAGAGGCTAGCAGAATGGATGCAAAAACAGAATCCCAAATTCTGCTGCTTACAAGAAAAACACGTCATCAAAAAAGATAGGCATTATCTCCAAGTAAAGGGCTGGAAAAATATATACCAAGCAAATGGACCCAAGAAGGAAGCTGGGGTGGCCATTCTAGAATCCAATAATTAACCAACATTAATCAAAAGAGATGAGGAAGGACACTACATACTTATCAATGAAAAATCCACCAAAGTGACATCTCAATACTGAACATCTATGTTCACCCACATTTGTTAAAGAAACACTACTGAAGCTCAAATCCCACATTGAACCTCACACATTAATAGTGGGAGACATGAACACACCACTCTCACTACTAGACAGATCAATGATGCAGAAAACAAACAGACAAATAATGAACCTCACAGATGCCATGAATCAAGTGGACCTGATTGATATCTACAGAACATTTCACCCCAAAACAAAAGAATACAATTCCTTCTGGGCACCTCATGGAACCTTCTCCAAAAGCAACCAAATGGTCGGTCACAAAGCAAGCCTCAACAGATACAGGAAAATTGAAATTACCCCTTGTAACTTATCAGACCATCAAGGAATAAAGCTAGACTTCAACAACAACAACAACAAAAACAACAGAAAGCCTGCAAAAACATGGAAACTGAACAACTCTCTACTCAATGACCTCTGGGTCAGGGAAGAAATAATTGTTTCCAATTTGTATCCCCTTGATCTACTTTAGTTTTCTTATTGCTCTAGCAAGAACTTCAAGTACTATATTGAAGAGATATGGCAAAAGTGTGCATCCTTGTCTTGTCCCTGAGTTTAGAGGAAATGCTTCAAGTTTCTCTCCATTTAATTTGATGTTGGCCACTGGTTTGCTGTATATTGCCCTTATTATTTCTAGGTACGGTCCTTGTATGCCTGTTCTCTCCAGAACTTTTAGCATGAAGGGGTTTTAGATTTTGTCAATTGATTTTTCTGCATCTAGCGAGATTATCATGTGGGTTTTTTTTTTCTTTCATCTTGTTCACATAGTGAATAACGTTGATAGACTTTCATATGTTGAACCATCCCTGCATTCCTGGGATGAAGCCTACTTGGTCATGGTGTATGGTACTTTTGATGTGTTCCTGAATTCTGTTTGCTAGTATTTTATTAAGTATTTTTGCATCTATGTTCATGAGGGAGGTTGGTCTGAAGTTCTCTTTCTTTGTTGGGATTTTGTGTGGTTTAGGAATCAGGGTGATTGTGGCCTCGTAGAATGAGTTTGGCAATGTTCTTTCTGATTATATTTACTGAACGATTTTGAAGATTATTAGTGTTAGATGCTCTTTGAAGGTCCGGTAGAATTCTGTGCTAAAACATCTGGCCCTGGGCTTCTTTTTTTTTTTTTTTTTTTTTTGGTTGGGAGATTTTTAATGACTGTTTCTATTTCCTTAGGGGTTATAGGGCTGTTTAATCTGTCAACATGATCTTGATTTAGTTTACGTAGGTGGAATCTATCAAGAAAATTGTCCATTTTGCTTAAGTTTTCAAATTTGGTGGAATATAGATTTTTAAAGTAAGACCAAAATATTCTCTGTATTTCCTTAATGTCTGTTGTTATTTCTCCTTTTTCATCTCTGATTTTGTTGATTTGGGGTTCTTCCCTCTGCCTTTTAGTTAATTTGGCTAAGTGTCTGTCTATTTTGTTGATTTTGTCAAAGAACCAACTCTTGGTTTCATTGATTTTTGTATAGTACTTTTTGTTTCTAAGTTGTTGATTTCAGCCCTAAGTTTGATGATTTCCTGCCTTCTGCTCCTCTTGGGAGTGTTTGCTTCTTTTTTTCTAATTCACCCAGTTTAGCTGTTAATTCACTATTATGAGCTGTTACAATTTTTTTTTTGAAGGCACTTAGTGCTATGACCTTTCCTTGTAGCACAGCTTTCACTGTGTCCCATACGTTTGGGTATTTTGTGACTTCATTTTCATTGGATTTTAAGAAGTCTTTGATTTTTTTCTTTATTTCTTCCCTGACCCAGTAGTCATCTAGTAAAGAGTTTTCCAATTTCCATGTGTGTGTATGTTTTCTCTTGATTCTTTTGCTGTTGAAATCCAGCTTTATTCCATAGTGGTCTGATAAGATACAAGGGGTTATTTCAATTTTCTTGTATCTGTTGAGGCTATCTTTGTGTCCAACTATATGGTTGATTTTGGAGAAGGTTCCGTGTGGTGCTGAGAAGAAGGTGCATTCTTTTGTGTTTGGCTGAAATGTTCACCTTTGGTTCATGAGCTCTGTTAGACCCATTATTTCTCTGTTTGTCTTCTGTCTTGATGATCTGTCCATTGTTGTGAGTTGGGTGTTGAAGTCTCCCACTACTAATGTGTGGGGATCGATCTGTGATTCAAGTTTTAGAAGCGTTTCTTTTACAAATGTAGGCGTCTTTGTATTTGGGGCACAGATGTTCAATATTGAGATATCCTGCTGATGAATATTTGCTTTGACGAGTATGTAATGCCCTTCTCTGTCTTTTTTTATTAACTTCAGTTGGAAGTCTGTTTTGTTTGATATTAGTATGGCTACTCTAGCTTGCTTCCTGGGTCCATTTGCCTGGAAAACCTTTTTCCAGCCCTTTACTCTGAGATAGTGTCTATCTTTGTTGGTGAGATATGTTTCTTTTAAGCAGCAAAATGATGGGTCTTGTTTACGGATCCAATCTGTAAGTCTGCGTCTTTTTATTGGTAAGTTGAGTCCATTGATGTTGATGGATATTAGTGACCAGGGGTAGTTATTTCCCATTATTTTGGTATAGGTGGTAATCCTGTGTTTCTTTTAGTTTAGTTGCTGTTGAGTTTTCTATTTCCTCTGTTTTCTTGGGCGTAGTTATCTTCTATGGGTTGGGATTTTCCTTCTAGGATTTTCTGTAGTGCTAGGTCGTGGATAGATATTGTTTAAATTTGATTTTGTCATAGAATATCTTGTTTTCTCCATCTATGTTGATAGAGAGTTTTGCTGTGTATAGTAGTCTGGCTGGGCACCTACGTTCTCTCTTTTAATCCAGGTTTTCTTTGTATCTGTCTTCTATAATGCAGGACTATTTTGGCTTCAAATATCTTAATGAGCCTTCCATTCCAGCTGTGCAGAGTGTTTAAATCAGCCTGTTTCTTGCACTGTCAATATTACACACATGCAGCTTTCTGTAGTGAGAATTTTGGCTTCTTTAAAAACCAGGTATGTGAAAATGTTTTCTTTTAATCCCAAATGGGTGATATGGGGCTAGATTCAGATTATAATAGCTGCTAACTATAATTTGTCTAGTGTCTAAGAGGGTCATAATTTTGCCAGCTAAGGATAGTTTGTGTTTGGAATTCTGGGGACTCATATAAATGCCAGAGCCCCGAGACAGCCTGGAGGTGCTCCAAAGAGGAGACTGCTGCTTCTCTCTGCTGCTACCATTTTTTGGAGTTTGTCAAGTGGTCATCCACAAAGAGACATGTAGAAGAAATAGGATAGCCTTTTGGTTTAGATCAGTTTGTCCCAAAGAACTCAACTCCCTAACCAACAGGAAGTAGTTTAAAGAGACATATACCCCATTTCATCTCTAAACTTCTTTCCCTCCTACCTGATATTGTGTGATTGGAAAGGGTTTGGGTGGAGTAGGGAAGTAGATAAAAGAACCCAATAAAGTAAATAGAAAGTCTGGTTACAACTTTTCATGACAGGTACCTTATGTTCTTGGTATTGCAACAACATTGTGGTTCCTGCTGCATAATTCACTCTACCTACAAAATTTCATATAGGGCTCCTCTGAACTCACGTGGAGGAATTTTAGCTCTGACATACATTATCTCAGACTGTGGTTCAACTTTCTATTGCACTATAATATTTGATATTATCTTTCTGAAAATTCAGTATCAGGTGGACCATGCTGTCCAACTTGGTATGAACGTGGTTGTTTCAGTTATCTTAATTGTTGTTGGTAGCTTTAAAAAATCTAAAGTCATATGAGAAGAGGGAATCTCAATTTATAAAATCCCTTCATGAATTATCTTGTGGGAAAGGCTATACAGTACTCTATTGAGAAGTTATTGAACTTAGAGGACTCAGGACAGTTTATT
The DNA here is from genome assembly GCA_907164525.1 of Lophiomys imhausi. Lineage (NCBI taxonomy): Eukaryota > Metazoa > Chordata > Mammalia > Rodentia > Muridae > Lophiomys > Lophiomys imhausi. The sequence continues at coordinate 9,502 of CAJQZJ010024412.1, read as the reverse complement.
TGGTGCTGTACTTGGAAGAAGTCATGCACTGTAGAAAAAAGCAAGCTGATGTGTCCACAGTGAGCAAGCCAGTAAGTAGAGCTCTTCAATGGTCTATACATCCATTTTTGTTCTAGGTTCCTTCCGTGATTCATGACCTAATTCCCTTGGTGACAGATTGTTAATATTCTGATCTATCTTTCTCTGGTGAGAAAGTTCCTCAGAATCAACACTAACTGTGTCACTTCATCTTTAATTGAGGAGCATGAGATGCATAGTTCACCCATGTCATTTGTGGAGTGAACATCCATGAGCCTTCCTACCAGAACTACTCCCATTGTACATAAGTATATCTGGACACACATATCCTTCACTGGCTACATCTAGTGAATTCCACCTTAACTATACCAACCCAATTCACCTCTGTACACTAAGCCAAATTCTGGATGTACACTGCACACCAGCTTTGCGTGGAGATCATCCCTTAGTCAGTTCTGTAAACACCACTCATACAATACCTGGTCTAGAATCAATCATACAGATCCTGAACACATTTGCACAGATTAGTTTCCCCCAAACCAAACCAGCTTATCTTGCTCAGATCAGTTTATCTGCTAGAATTTTGTTTTAATATTCTCAATGCCAAGCCTACTCCAGCTGTCCAAAAACTCACAGTGCTAGCACTGGGTGTCCACATTGTGCACCTCCTTTTCATTGTCATCTCCCTATAATCTCTGTAGCCTGTTTCATCCCTTAACACGGGTTAAACTTCTTCTGTGACACACGTAGTGCCTCTGATTTCTTAAAACTGACTGGCTAGATTCACACTCTGTGACCTTGCTCTGCACTCATAGGTCATGCACTGGCCTTACCCATTGAGGTCCCCCAAACCTCTGCTTCCAAGAACTTTATCACACATCCATGGCCAGCTCTGGTGATACATCTCTTGAACCGAATTTTCCTCATAAACTCCCTCAGAAACAGGGGTCAACATTTGTCATGTCAATTCTCTATCACTAACGTCTCTAGGTACCCTGCTTTTCTTTCAGTTCCACTGCATCTTCCCTGTCAGAGTGACCCACTCACAACCATATTTACACCCTGTCCCACTGTTCTAGTAACAGCTTTTCTTTATAGTTATGCCAGATACAAAAACATACGTACCATTGCCATAGTGTAAGGTTTATATCTAGCTGCATAGCTTGAAGATTGGCTTGTCTTGTGATAATCCCAACAAAATCACTTGCAAATGTCCTCTCCTTCCTTCCAGCTCTGTCTCAGATCATGAATCTTTGGCAAGAGCTTGCCAGGTGATGTTTTCTAGAACTAAGTACACCTATGCTATTTGAAAACTCTAAGAACTAGATTTGGGTGAACAGATCACACATCAGGCTTGCCTATTGATGCTTCCCTGAATCTAACATTCCAGTTTCATACTCATATTACCTTGTCTAGAATTTGAGCTCATAGTACATAGATCCTATAACACGTTTGTCTTGTGAGCTACAGTGAACTTCACACTCCAGAATTATTTCATAGTATGGGTATAATTTAATTCACAAGTTCCCTCAGTGCCTTTTCCTGGACAGATCCCATAGGAACAAGTTAGACTGTGCCCTCAACCACCTAATTATGGTCTTGTGCCCTCTTGACAATCACCAAAAGCTCAACTACTGGTATCAAAAATACACACCCATGGTAGATCCTAAACAAGCTCCCCCAGTCCTTTCTTGAGAACCAAACTTTCCTATGCCATCTCCACATTCCCTAAAAAAGGGAAGTAGAAATCATGCACTGATTTTTATGATCATAATCTGCAGCAGCTCCCAGAAAATATCATCCCCATCCTTTCTGGTAAGGCAGTCTGTATTCAGATGTTCCATTCTCTTAACAGGTTTTCTTTGTGTTTTCCAAGGACTCTGCCCTGCCAGCACCATCCCCATACTCCCTTATTTAACTCCTGCATAGAAGATCCTACATTAGCCTCATCTACAACATCCTCTCAGAATCAACCCTCCATCAACTGTCTGCACTGTATAAGGCCTCTCTCTAAAAATGTAATTATTATGTACCTAGTTTGCACAGTTATCTCCATATTATGTCACATGCTTTTCCCATTCCCATCCTCCCAGAATTAGGTCTCATCATGCATCTTCTGTACCAAAATTTTAAAGTGAGTTCTGCCTGAATCCAGACCTCTTTGGGTCTCTCTGGACTTCCAGACCTTTGTGCGGATGCTTTTATTAATCAACATCTTTGACTGTGGCGATCCTCTTATGGTGAGTTTCAGTACCTTCCCTATACTTTAAGGTCCTGCCTAATCTTGTGACTGTTGCAATCAAATTCTTTCCTTTTTCAGTTCTCATAGAGCCAATCCTTCTGGATCATCTATATTCTCCAGGTTGTAAAATTTTTCCTTGTACAATACATGGAAAACCTGGCCTACTAATAGTCATCATAATGATTTCCCCAAGCACATAACTCCCTTTATGATATGATGAAGTAATGTGATCAAATGATAGTTCAGAGGTAATAAATTGCTTACAGTTTCAAAGCAGGGCAGAAACCTTGAGGAAAGAACTGATACAGAGTTTCTAGAAGAAAGTTCTTCACTAGCTTTCTAGACATGGGTCCTTCATCAGGTTTTTAATATAATTCAGTATGACTTGAATTGTGACACCACCTCTAGTGGACTAGACTCTCACACATTAAACAACCTAGAAAATGCTCCAAAATCTGTCCAAAAGACCAATCAGATAGTAGCATTTCCTCAATTAAGATTTTCCCTTTCCATATGATTCTACCTTATGTCACGTTGGCAAACTATTAATCAGCACAATTACTTATCAAGTTCCCACAAATGTTTAACTATTGATGTATGAACTTATTTCTTCCCTATCCTCTATGTTTCAATTAATCTTGTAGTACTTCAAGATATGTAATTTAAAAAACCTTACAGTTGGGAAAAATCCAAATTCTGTATCTCAATGTCCAATGTCAAAACATTCTTAAGATCTCCAACTCCACTCATCTTCATTGACTGCAACATATTTTTTTCTCTTGGAATTGTTCCACTTTCTGTTAGAAGCTTTCCTTACCAGGTATTATACAGCTCTGGCATTTTTAATGTTATAGTTCAGTCTCAGTGGGAACTCCAAATGCTATAGCACCATCTTGGTGGGAATTCCAAATGTTATAGTCTAGTCTTGATGAAACTCCAAAATTTATATAGTCCAATCATGGTGGAGTCTCCAAATGTTATAATCCAATCCTGGTGGGACCTCTAAATGCTACAGTCCAATCTTGGTGGAACCTCCAAATGTTATAGTCCAGGAATAGCTATAAAAAACATTCAGTCACCAATCTCAGGTAGATATTGATAGATTGAAGTTTCCAATGCAACTTCAACTATACAGATTTTTGTTCCAGTGTATGAGATCCACACATGATCTTCTGGGCTTCTCCAAATTGCTTGGGTCACTTATCCAGCTGTGTAGTACTCTACGCTCTGGATAACTCAACTCATCTGATACTGCTGGTGGTGGTGGAAATTCCATGGTGCTGGCATCTCCTGTAGGCTGGGGTCTTCTTCTACAACTAGGCTGGTATTTCACCAATAGTCTCTCATAGGTTCTCTTCATGGTGCCCAACCTCAACCTCTTTTTATGACCCCTTAAGTCCTGACCCTTCAATTTCCAGTGAGGCTGCACCTTCACCAATGGTCTTTCCTGGACTCTCACAATTCCAAGCCTCAGCTGCTCTCCATGACCCCTTCATCCCTTCAAAACCAGGACCTCCTGGGTGATTCTTACACATTACTGAGTCTGACTATAAGTATGAGGTTAATCTTTGGAATACAGCTTCCTTGGGTTCTCAGAAAACCCTTCCCAGAAGATTTCATCTCTGTGATGCTGGACTCTTCATAATTACCACTAGTTTCTTAGCTCCAGTTAACTATCATCAATTGTCCCAGTAACCCCTTCTAGTCTTGACTCCTAAGTGATATCCACATGGCTGAAGCTACCAATTCCTGCTATTTGCTGGGTTGAAATACTGGCCCCTTTTCAGTTATGTCTTCATCAGATTTCTGTTTTCCATGTTTTTCTTCAATGGCTAAGCTTGGCTGTTCTGGAACTTGCTCTGTAGAAAAGGCTAATTGAACTCAGAGATCAGTCTGCCTCTCTTTTGATAGTTGGGATTAAAGTGGGTACAAACATGCCTATACTTAAGTCTTTCTTTACCTGAAGCTTGCTATGTAGACAAGGCTTGGCTTGACGTCAGAGATCTGCTTGACTCTCTCTTTTGAGTGCTTGATGTACCTCCAGTCCTGAACCTGAGCATGGCCACTATTCCCAGCCATCACAATATAACTATCCCTTGTACAATTGCAAATGCATAGTAAATGTAGACTAGGTGGCAATGTATCTTTTTAAGCATCCTTTAACAAGATGGAAGCTTAGCTGGGTGGGATCGTGGCACGAGGTCACTACTCCTTTACTCTGTTTATTTTCATGAACACAGGATTTAGCTCCATTCCTCTTTCTGGTGCCCCTTTAGTATTTGACCCATAATTTTTGTATGTTTTTTCCTTTTTAAGCTTGTTCTGTTCTTCATAAGAGTTAACCACAGGACAGAGTGTATGCTTTTCTGTATTGAGATTTCCTTTGTCAATCCAATTAAACTAAATCTACTGTTTTTTGCCTCGGGAAGACTCCTCAGGAAAGGGCAAAAATCAGCCATTTCCTTCACCAAAATATCAAAAGAACAATGTAAATGAAATTTTTTTTTATTTAAAATACCTATATTTATTAATTCTTAACAAACACTATAAAACACCTATATCCTATATATCCTAAAATACCTAATACCTGTAACATATAACCTAATACCTATAAATACTTAATACTTGAAAACAACTAATCAGTCCTATTTTAACCTTCTTGAAAGGTTGTTAAAATTCTCTAGTGCAGGTCCATGTGGGTACCTTCACCAACATTCTATCTGTGGGCACACTTGAAGTGTTCCCAGTCTGGCTATGGCAGAGTCACAGAAGTTCTATCTTCAGCCTGGCTCAGCTTCTTCTGAGCCTAGTGCTATCAATTGGCTTATGTGGTCAGTTTGCTTCAGCTTCTCAGCTTGTGGCCAGCTTCCTCAAGTTACTTCCACAGACTCCTCAGCCAGTGCATACTTCACGGCCTAGTCTTTTACTTTAAAGACTTGTACAGCCTCATGTGACAGGGGCCACACTTTTGCCTTTTTTTTTTTGAGGTCCTCACTGTGGCCTCAAAATTCTGTGTGCCTCCTGGCACCTCTCTCACTTGCACAGCACTCTTGGTCTTCTGTGCAGTTGTCTTTAGTTTCTGGTTTTCATGAACCTTCCTTCAGAATGTCCTATGTCATATATTTTCAGCCAGCCTTTTTGCGCTGGCTTGTTGCAAGAGCTTTTTTTCTTGGACTCTGCCTCTCATCAACTTTCAGTTTATTTATCAAGTCTACTTATGCTGATTTGCCTCAGGGCTATTATACCCTAAAGGTTGGCAGATGACACATCTTGTTTTATATTTTACCCATGTGTATTTTGAGTCCAAGAAACAGACTTCTGGATTTGGGGGATCAAAGAATCACCAGGACTCGATAATGATGCAAATGCAAGAGGTTTATTTGTCAGTGCACTGGGGTCAGCACTCACTGATTCCCCATGCAAGGGGAGGGAGGCCAACCACAAGCAGCATCTCATTTCAGATTTTATAGGTTTTAGCAAGGCAGAATCAGTAACAGTACATTTGACTAGGTTCTATAGGTTAATATATCTATCTATTAAATGGATTGGTGTTTGCTAAAGGATGAGGAACCCAGTACTGGGGATGAGGAACTTGGCCTCATGTGGCACATAGAGAGTTTCCAAACACAGGAGGGTAGTACATTCTTTTCAACTTTCAGTTCCTGAACATGTTGCCACAGAGCTCAAACCCACCCAACTTGGCAGGCTTTTAGAACCTGACTAAAATTTGGTCAAGTAAATTTTGGGTTCTATCTTCCTTCCTCTTTTTGTGACTGCTTCAATCATAGGGCAGCTGATCCTGTCTAGTCTCCTGGGGAAGGACCTTCTAGTTAGTGGCATTGTTGTACTATAACCATCAACTGTATAGTGTTGATGCTTTTCACAATAAAAGCAATTAAGCAGTTGAGGATACATGGACCAAAAGTTAAAACAAGTAGCAGGGTTATCAATTGTAATAAGAGGATTGATATCAGGGTAGCTAACCAAGGAGAAGAACAGAACCAAGATTCAAATCAGCCTTGACCCTGCTGTCTTATGTCAGGGAGTTCCTTTTGATCTAGCATCTCAGCCCTTGGGTGGGACAAGGGATGGCATACTCTTTTCTGTAGCTACTTCCAGCTGACATGAGGACATTGTCATTGAGGTTCAGAAAGGCTGAAATGCTGGACAAAGACTGGTCAATGGGGCATTTGATTAGTTGATCCAGTCAAAAGACAGGGAATAGTCATATCAGCTGTACTGGCTATTATCAGTTTCAGGAAGTCCAGGGATCACCAGCTTGCAGTGAGCCAGGTGAGACTCTGATGAGGCAAACATAGACTGGGAAAAGAAGTTAAAAGTGTCTACTAACTGGGGAGAGTAAGGAACCCCATGACCAAGGAGAAAAATCCTATTTTTATAATTTATTTTTTAATTCTTCAAGTTACATCTTAATCACAATTCCCTCCCTACTCCCCCCTCCAGTCCCACCCTCCCACCCTCTCCCCCCTCAAACCCCCCGTCCTCTTCCCTTTTTTTAAGTTTAAGGTATATCTCCCCCCCCCAACAGCTCCCTCTTTCAGTCCAACAAATGGTTCTTTCTCTTATAACAATAAATACAATACAAAACAACAGAAATAAATAGGCCACAAGAACAGGCAGTTGCATTTACCTAGAATCCTGTTTGATCCAATGCTGGTGGTTGTGGTGGCACATGCTGGTAGGATTCTCTGAGGGAGGCATATCCAGGCTTTATGACTAGATCTCAGAAAGATAATATGACAGAGACTTGAAAAAGTCTTGAGTTACTAGCATGGACAATCTTTGAAAATGAGCTCAGAGCATACAGGAACCCTCCATTGAGTAGATGGAGCAAAAGCTCATTAAATCTTGATTTTTCTATAAACCAAATACAATAAGAAGCATTTTGAAGTCTATATCAACAACTTATTGGAACTTCAGCCGTAACATTACAATGAAAAGGAATCTGAAGCATCTCTGTTTGTATTTATCAACATAAACATGTTTTTGTTTACATCTGTTAACATTTAGACATTTTTAGACCCCAATATATCTTTTTTACATCTTCATAAATTATTTTTCATGAGACACTGATGATGTTGTCAGGAGTGTCACTGTAGGAAAAGGTTACATTTTTTTCACATAAAGCCTGTAGGAAAGGCAAATATCATTGTCCTTTTCATGAATTACCTTAGGGTAAGGGGCTGTCTGTTTCCTTAGTCTAGTAGCAAGGTAGAATGAGAGGGATATGAGACCTTGGTTTCTGATGTTAAAATGTTAAATCTTTCATCAGTATAGTCTTTACACTCATCAGGGATCTGAGAAAGATACATATCATCTGAGCAAGCAAGATCGGTTAGCTTTTGAATTTATAAGAAAATGACAGTCCTTACTTTGACAACCACCTGTTGTTCCTCCATGTCCATGGGAATCCATCTTTGACCACCAGTACCAAGGTATGACAGACCTTTTGTGAGACAGGAATTATGTCTTGGCAAAGTTTAGCAGCCTCTCTTTGTCCGTGTCTCTGTAGACAGCATGTTGTCTGCTGGCAAGGCAAAAGGCAGTCTAGACCAGTGGCCAGCTTTATCACATTTAAAACAAATCTCAGGTGGAGTTTTTCCATGCCCATTATCTTCTTTGGAGGAAACTAGGAATGCTATCAGTAGCTGACATGTCTATAAGAAAAAGATTTTTATTTATATATTTAAATGTCATGTTCTGCAGATCGCTGAGTTGTCCAAGGACCACTATATCTATCTGAGGTGGATCTTTTTTGTAGTTATGCTCTTCATGAGTGTAAGAACATGTGAAGTTTAATCTTGTAACCAACTGTATTTAATTTTATTAACTATCATTAAAGACTAGATTATTAGGTTTTATCCCTGTTAGGTCTAGAGCCTTAAAATCATATCAAAATAAAATATTTTACTCTATAAACATAGTTTGTAAAGAGACTGGAGAGTTTTCAAATATTCTATGGCATATATTATTCAGCATATCAGTTTCCCATATTAATTAGTTTATAAAAAGTTTATAGCTTGTTAAAGTCTATAGTTTTGTTAGGTCTTAAGATCATTAGCAAACACGAGCTTTAAGGCAGTGATTTTTAACCTCATAGAGCATAGCCATAACTTTAAAATAAAAAAAAAACAAGTTTCATCAGCAATGTAAAAAATCGAGTTTATATCAAGCTCCAGTACGAGTGTAAGCTCTTGGGCCTCACATGACGCAAGATCTAAGGGAGTATGATATGTGAGGACCCACCTCATCTGAGGAGAAGGAGAGTACCAAGTAGAGGAACAAGGAGGGAGGGAGGGAGGAAGGGAGGGAGGGAGGGAGGGAGGGAAGGAGAGAGGGAGGGAAGGAGAGATGAAGGGAGGGGCCAAGAGGGGAGGAGGGAGGAAACTATGTTCTAGAAATAAATAATACTTTTTTAAGAAAAGAATTAATAAGCTTAAAAATATAATAAAAATACAATATAAAATTTTCAAACTATAATTTACCTTACTGGCATGAAAAGAAAATGGCCTTAATTTCAGATTAGAATGTTAGACTGCAGGTGGCTACAGAGATTACACAAACTTGATAGCAGCTTAAAAGTTTTTTTTTTGTTTTTTGTTTTTTTTTTGTAGAGGTATAGGCTATTTCCATGGTTTGGCATTAAAAAGCAGGTAACAGGTTTAAAACACTGTAAATAAATTAAAGGTGACAGCTGTTCAACCTGGTTTTACAAACCTCCAAGAGTTGAAAAAACTTAGAGCTAAGGTAAAATAATGCATGGTGTTAGCCCATACCTTTACCTCCAGCAGAGACAGGAGGATCACTATAGAGCTAGTTGTCTTATAAATTCTAGAGTTACAAGAAACAGGGTGGTGATGGTGCACACCCTTAGTCACATCATTGGGGAAGAATACACCCTTAATCCCAACACACTAGAGACAGAAACAGGCAGATCTCAGAGCTCAAGGCCACCTGATACAAAACAAGCTCTAAACAGAGAAAAACTTTGATCCAGGAGTGGAGGAGCACATCTTTAATCCCATCAGTTGGAAACCACATGTCTTTGATCCCAAAATTTAGAATGCAGAGACAGGCACATAGGATTTGGAAAGATTTAAGTTTAAAAGCTACTTACAAAAGGCAGGCTGCAATTCAAACAAATTGTCCTTTGAGATCTCAAAATATATACACTAAAGGTTTGTTTAGCTCCAAAATATCAAAATAATTTCTTCTTTAATC
>CAJQZJ010024410.1:0-14216 GCA_907164525.1 Lophiomys imhausi | reverse complement strand
AGTGTGGTGCTTTGAAGAGGTTTGGCTCCCATAGACTCATGTGTGTGAATACTTGGACATAGGAAGTGGCACTATGAGGAGGCTGGCCTCGTTGGAGAAATTGTGTTATGTGTAGGTTGGCTTTGAGGATCTGTGCTAAAGTTCCCTGCAGTGTAGTTGCCAGTCCCATCTCCTGGCTGTCCGCAGAAGCCAGTCTCTTTCTGCTACCTTTGGATCAAGTTGTGGATCTCTTGGTTCTCCCAACAACAAATCTGCGTGCATGCTGACACGCTACCCAGCATAATGATAATGGATCAAACCTCTGAAACTGTAAGGGAGCCCTAATTAAATTTTTCCTTTTTCAGAGTGGCCTTGGTGATGTTGTCCCCACACACCAATGGAAACCCTAACTAAGACAGAGGTTTGTGCCAGGGACTGGGTATTACTGTGATGGGCCTGACTGAGTGTTTGTTTGGAGGAATGTGGGTTTGGAGACTTTGGATTATGAGGGCAGTGCAATGGTTAAAGTAGGACTTAATGGGCAACCTAATAGGAACATGGAAGTCAGTGGTACTGAGGGGATCTGAACAGTGGGGGCCTGGCTCAAGAGGTTTCAGAGGAGAAGAATTTAACATGTTGCCTAGAGATCATTCTTGAGATATTTTAGTGAATAATGTGGCTGCTTCTTGCACTCATCTGAAGAGTCTGCCTGAGGCTAAGGTGAAGAGTCTCAGATTAATTGCATTGTCAAAGAAGTCTCAAAAGAGCCTATCATAGACTCTGTCCTGTGGTCCACTCTTATGAAGAACATGTTGATCAAAGATAGCAAGCTTAGAAAAGAAAAATGCAAAATATACAGTTCAAGTATAAAAGGGTACCAGGAAGTGGCATGGAGCTTAATTCTGTGTTCAAGGATATTAAATGGAATTAAGTGAGTGCTGATTTCCATGCAAGGTTCCACCCAGTTGAGCTTATTGTTTATGCATTTGCAGTTGTACGAGGGATAGTTATATCATGTTGGACATTATTGCATCCTGGTTATTGTTTTTATTTGGACAAAAGGAGATATAATTGTTTGTCAAGTTAACAAGGAATGGATTGTGATAGCTATTCTCAGTTGTCAACTTGACTAAATCTGGAATGAACTACCATCCAGGACTTACAAAGATTTTGTGAAAAGGAATTAAGGAAAATCTTAAGTCCAGGCATGGTAGTATACACAATTAATCCCAGAAGACAGCGGCAAAAAGATCACTGTGTTCAAGGCCAGTCTGGTACATAGCAAATTCCAGGTAAAGAAAAGCTTAGGTCCAGGCATGGTGGTAAATGCCTTTAATCTCAGAAGACAGAGGCAAGCACATCTCTGAGTTCAGGTCAATCTACAGAACAAGTTCCAGGATACTCAAGCTTAGTCTGTGATGAAAACCATTAAAAACAGAAATCTGGTGAAGATGTACTAGAACAAGGGGGACATCTTCTAGTCTCAGTAAGCAGCAGAACTTGTAGATTTGGTCACATTTCTGTATTTAGTATCAAGAATAGAAGGGGTCACTGGGACCATAAATGCTGGTTAGCTAGAGCTAAGAAATTAGCATGATTAAGAATAGATCAGAATCGCTGAGGTGAAAATCTTCTGGAAAGTGTTTTCTGAGAGCACAAAGAAGCTGTGTTCCAGAGATATACATCATGCTGGCAGCCAGGCTTGGTAAGGTTTAAGAGTGACCCAGGAGGTACTGGTTTTGAAGGCATAAGGGGTCACAGAAAGCAGCTGACACTTGGTATTGTGAGAGGCCAGGAGAGGTCATTGCTGAAGGTGCAGCATCAGTGCCAGCTGAAAGCCCAGGACTTAAGGGGGTCATGGCACCATAAAGAGAGCCTAGGAGAGGCTATTGCTAAAAGTGCAGCCTAGTTGCAGTGGAGGACCCAAGCTTATTGGAGATGCCAGGACCCTAGATGACCACCAAAACCAGAAGCACCAGTGAAGTGGAGTCAGTCAGAGCCAAGAGAGCCAAACAGGGCACACCTGGAGAACTTTTTACCCAAACACAACAGAATATATCTTCTTCTCAGCACCTCACATTACCTTCTCCAAAATTGAGCATATACATTGTGACAAACAAGTCTCGACAGACACAAGAAAATTGAAATAATCCTTTATTATTACCAGAACTCCATGGATTAAAGCTGGACTTCAGAAACAACAGAACTCATGGAAACTGAACAATTCTCTCCTCAATGACCACTGGGTCAAAGAAGAAATAAAGCCAGAAATTAAAGACTTTCTTGAATTCAATGAGTTCACAAAACAGAAACAGAAAGAATACTGCCAAATTCATTTTATGAGGTCACAGTCAGCCTGATACTTGAAGCACACAAAGACTAAATGAAGAAAAAGAATTTAGACCAATCACCCTTATGAATATTGATGCAAAAATACTCAATACAATCCTTGCAAACTGAATCCTAGAACATCAAAAACATCGTTCATCATGATCAAGTAGGCTTCGTCCCAGATATGCAGGGATTGTTCAACATACAAAAGTCCATCAATCTAATCCACCATGTAAACAAACTGAAAGAAAAATCCATATGATCATCTCATTAGATGCTGGAAAATCCTTTGAGAAGATCTAACATTCCTACCTGATAAAAGTCTTCGATAGTTTAGGAATACAAAACCCATACCTAAACATAATAAAGCCAACATACAGCAAGCCTATAGCCAACCTCAAAGTAAATGGAGAGAAACTTAAAGCAATTCCATTCTAATCAGGTAAAAGACACAGCTGACTCATTTCTTCATATCTACTCAATATGTACATGAATTTTAGTTAAAGCAATAAAACAACTAAAAGAGGTGAAGGGTATACAAATTAAAAAGGAAAAAGTCAAAGTATTTTTGTTCACAGATGATATTAGATTATACATAAGTACCTCAAAAATTCCACCAGAGAACTGTGATAGCTGATAAACATCTTCAGCAAAGTGGCTGGATACAAAATTAACTCAAGAAAAATCAGTAGCCCTCCTGTATATAAATGACAAGCAGCCTGGGAAAGAAATTAGGTTAACAACACCCTTCACAATAGCCACAAATAATATAAAATATCTCATTGTAGTTCTAATAAAGCAAGTGAAAGACCTGTGAAACAATATCTGAGTTCCTGATGCAAAAGCAAGTAAAGGAACTGTACAACAAGAACTTCAAGCCCTTGAAGAAAGAAATGGAAGAGGCCTTCAGAAGATGGAAAGATCTCCCATGCTCATGGATAGGTAGGATCAACATAATAAAAATGGCCATCCTACCAAAAGCAATATATAAATTCAATGCAATTCCTATCAAAATACCAACACAATTTTTTATAGACTTGGAAAGAGCTATTCTCAATTTCATATGGAACAACAAAAAGCCCAGAATAGCTAAATCAATCCTGTACAATAAAAAAACATCTGGAGGTATTACCATCCCAGATTTCAAGTTGTACTACAGAGCAATAGTTGTAAAAACAGCATGGTATTGGTACAGAAACAGACCAGTAGATCAATGGAATCGAATTGAAGATCCAGAAATAGATCCACACATTTATGGCAACCTAATTTTTGACAAAGAAGCCAAAACGGCACAATGGAAGAAGGACAGCATCTTCAACAAATGGTGCTGGTCCAACTGGATGTCCATTTGCAAAAGAATGAAGTTAGACCCATACTTATCACCTTGTACAAAACTTAAGTCCAAGTGGATCAAAGACCTTAACGTAAGGCCGGTCACACTAAATCTACTAGAAGATAAAGTGGGAGAAACCCTCGAACTAATTGGCACAGGCGACAACTTCCTGAACAGAACACCAACAGCTCAGGACTTGAGATCAACAATCAATAAATGGGACCTCATGAAACTGAAAAGCTTCTGTAAGGCAAAGGACACTGTCATTCAAACCAAACAGCAGCCTACAGACTGGGAGAAAATCTTCACCAACCCCACATCTGACAGAGGGCTAATATCCAAAATCTACAAAGAACTCAAGAAATTAAATGCCAAGAAACCAAATAATTCAATCAAAAAATGGGGGACAGAGCTAAATAGAGAATTCACAAAGGAGGAATCCCTAATGGCTGAGAGACACTTGAAGAAATGCTCAACATCCTTAATCATTCAGAGAAATGCAACTCAAGACGACTCTGAGATTCCATCTCACACCTGTCAGAATGGCTAGGATCAAAAACTCAAATGACAGCACATGCTGGCGAGGGTGTGGAGAAAGGGGTACCCTACTCCATTGCTGGTGGGAGTGCAGGCTTGTGCAACCACTATGGAGGTCAGTCTGGTGATATCTTAGAAAACTTGGAATAGCTCTGCCTCTGTACCCAGCCATACCACTTCAGGTTTACACCCAAATGCCTCTTCACGGAATCATAAGGAAGTTTCCTTATCTATGTTTATAACAGCCTTATTTGTAATAGCTAGAAACTGGAAACAACCCAGATGTCCCTCAATCGAAGAATGGGTTAAAAAATTGTGGTACATCTACACAATGGAATATTATTCAGCTATCAGAAACAATGAAATTATGCAATTTGCAGCCAAATGGATGGAACTAGAAAAGCTCATCCTGAGTGAGCTAACCCAGACTCAGAAGGACACATATGGCATCTATTCACTTATAGTAGGATTTTAGCTATATAGTAGAAGGTATCAATACTACAACTAACACACCAAAGGGAACTTGGACATAGACTTCTTATTTTTAATTTTTATTTTTTATTTATTTTTTATATATTAGTTATATTTTTTCTATTTTTTAGTCTTTTTTATCTATTGTATGCTTATTGATTTGTTTGTTTAGTAGTTCTCTCTCCCAGGCAACGAGACACTTTTCACTGATGGTACTGCTTCGTAGATCCCCAATGAATGAAGAGGCTCTTGGCCCTCATACTGAGATGAGGGACTGTTATATAAGGACACCCCACCCCAGAGAAATGGGATGGAAGGGTTAGGAGGTAAAGAAAAAAAAAATGAAATGTGATGTTTCGGCATTTGCTACTAACTGTCATGAACTGTTTAGGATAATTAAGAAATGCAAACTAATGGTTATGCAAGCCAGTCATTCTGTTAGGTACTATGACAGCCTATTATAGTTACTTGCTAAGCTAATCAGAAATAAACCTGCTAAGAGACAAGCAACATCTGCTTACCCTAATATAAGAGATAGATAGGGCCTCATCAAAAATCTCAAGAGATCTGCAGAATATGGCATTCAAAGATGTTTTTGTAACTTTAGATTTTTTTATATCAAGACATATCAGCTCCTGACAGCACCCCCTATTCTCATCCAAGTAGAAGATGAGCATCAAAGAATCTCCAGTGGGAGATGATTGAATTAGTCGCAAGCCTATCTCTTGGTAGGAAAAGCCCCTTGCTCCAACTGTAGACAGAATGCTGTCCAAAAAGGACAAAACCTGGAAACAGGTAAATCGACAGCCTAGCTCTGCCAAGACAGGATAGGTAAGTCCTTCATAACCCCTGCTCTACAATCAATGTCTGTCAGAGAAGCGGGACCAAACGACTGAAGAGCGATGCTGTAATGTACGGAGAGAAAATGGGAACTGTCCAGGCAGCCACTGGTATGTCATTTCTTAGTTTGGGAAGCTGCAGACCCTGTACTTCCTATAAAATCAGATATATTTATCCCTCTCAGGTCTCTGAGGTGATTGAAGAACAGATAGATAAAGTCTCATAATTAAATTATGAGTTGTTTAGGAGTCAAGAGAGTGTTATACATCTAAGAAGATACTTTTAAAATTGTGTTGCAATTGGTATGAATGTTGAGTCAGATATAGAACTTTAAACTCATGGAGATGTTTAGATAGTAGAATGTTAAAGTCAGGTACCAAATACATATGGACTGTTCATTGGGAATGTACGTTAAGCCATATAACCCTCATAACTGTGGCCTAGTTACCACTGTTGTACTGTATTGTATTTACTATTATAAGAGAAAGAGCCATTTGTTGGACTGAAAGGAGAAACTGTAGGGGGAAATAAGATATACCTTAAACTTAAAAGAAAAAAAAAAGGGAAGAGGATGGGGGGTTGAGGGTGGTAGAGTGGGACTGGAGGGGGAATAGGGAGGGGACTGCGATTGAGATGTAACTTGAAGTACAAAAAATAAAGGAAAAAATTAAAAAAAAGAAAAAAAAGCTTTACAACAACTTGCTCAAATAACATAGTACATGTAGTTTTGTGTTAACTAATCAAGACAAGTCAAAGAGCAGGTTTGTTTATGATAAAAATTACAAAGAATATCCTTTTTATTTCAAGGGAAATGTGAAGAACCATTCTCAGATGAGGTAAAAAATTCTTATAGTATAAAAACCACCTATAAAAGCCATGATGCATTAGTATCCAGTACCCATGGATAGCATAGCTTCTGATATGAATGGTACTAAGTTTGTATTCTATGGCAAAATTTTCCCTCAGAATGTTATAGGTAAGGAATAGCCACATACTGACCACTGGAACACCTGACTCAGATTGATGGTAGTTTATTGAACACTGAATGAAGACAAACCAGTCAGGGGCCCCAATCCTGGACTGAAGAACTGGGACTGGGTTCCCATGTCACTCTCAGAGTGAGTTTTTAAAGGAAAAATCATAATCAGGCAGGAAGAAAATATAAAAAAAAAATCATAGGAATAGACTCTATTCCAGGTACATTGTGTTTAATCAAACAAGAAACACCAATTCTATACAAGGTACATCATGCCTAGGCAGTTAAATAAAGCATTTTAATCTGATTGGTTGGGATTTGGGGTAGGGTGAGACTTAGGGGTTTTGCAGTTCCTCATCATTCTGGGAGCAAGGAACATAGCAGGGTAATTCAAGCAGAATATTTAACAAAAGTTATTCTTAATTCAGGCCAGCAGAATCTGAGAGCTGGAGCTAAGTTTAACATTATGATTAAGATGCAGACTAAAGACACAAATGGCTGCACTTTTGCTATGCAGGAAGGCCTGGACATGTCTTGATGTTGGTGAGCCTCAACAAGAATGTATATTCTTAATCAAATAGTTACAAGATGATAAAAAGGGAATATGGTATGGGGAGACCAGACCTAACCAGGTAACTCTGTGAATGAAAATGAAACTTAAACTAGTTACACAGCTGATAGTAGAGGAGCCAGTTGAACTGGTTGCTTCATTTGGGGACCAGACATTGGAGACCAAAGAGTTTCTGGCCACCACCAAGAAGGAAAATGAGAAGCTGAGTTAGACAACTCCAAGGGCCTGAATTCCATGCATTCTAAAATTCTAGGAATTGGAAAATTGGCAGAAAGTTGAAGATCATAGCTACCACTGATGTCCGCATTACAGCTAGTGTGGTGATCCTGTGCATGGCTTCTAACTAAGAGATCATGTGAAAATGACCGGTTGGTGTTTAATAAAGATTCCACTGAGTCATTAACTGGTGCTGTCTCTGTGCAGGTCTTATTTAGACAACCACATTATTGGTGTTCAGTGGGCACAGCTTTCCTGTCACAGTCAGGTCCTCCTCTCTGATGTAGGAGTTGTGCTGTAGATTTATCAATTGTGGCCAGGCACCTTACAGTCAGTTGTTCTCGGCAGTTGGAGCAATTGCCGTCTCCGTCTACTGCGAAAAGAGGCTTCTCTGATGAGGGGCAGGAACTACATTTATGTGTGGACCTAAGGGTAAATATTTAGATTGAAGTTATAAATTATATGGTATATAAATATTGTGATATTTAGTCAATAATAACTTTTTTGAAAGATGATTTCAGATACAAGGAACAATCCTGAATGATTACTGAGACCCAAAGGCACTATTCAATCTGTTTCACCAAGTCACTGTCATGTTGTAAGGAAAGAAATTTCATCAGTTATGGTTATTCTAAAATATAAATTGATGTCTTGGTAAGGTATACTTCATTATCTCATTGATATAAATTGCTATATTTAAAGTAAATTAAGAACACTCCATTAATATAAGAAATATTTACTTGTGTATGTCATAGAGGATCATAAATACCAGATGGCATTGATTTAAATATCAACAGTGCACAAAATATGCTGAGAAAATTGCTGAATATATGTCATATTTTGGCAACTCTTCCTAAAGTAGACACAAAACATAATGTGTGTAATAAAAGTAACTATATTTATATATGTAATATTTAATATTTGTATTGATGAAAAAATACAGCTAAAAATGCAAAGGGAAAATGAATCAGTGAACAACTAGCAAGATAATCCTTGCTTTTAACCCTATAAGAAATAGGAGTTGAAGAGGACAGTGAGAAAAAGATGATGACTGTATTAGAAAAGGAGAATAAATGAAGTAAAGAGTAAACCATAGTGTAGTATAAGTGACCTTCTGTATAGGAAAGGAGCCTACTGCAGCAGTGACAGAAAAGTGTGCACACATTCATGATATTTTGTTTTCATCCACTAGATTAATTCAGAAAATGAATGATAGATTAGAGATGATGAAGTGTGATGAAAAATTTTTTTGTGTCTGTTAGAAAAACAAGTGGCCTGAGGTCCAATCTAACATCACTTGTTAAAACATTCACCATTCCATTTTAAAATACCTTTTAAGATTAATTGGTTTATTCACTAGAAAATCATATGTTTAAAAGTATGAAGATTGGAACTGGAAGATGCGGGTGGCTAAGAGCTCATACCGCTTTGTTGGAAGGATGTCCAGACTGCCAGGGCCCTTTCCAGGAAATGAAAGCAGTGCTGGAGGGTAGGTGAAAGGCTTAAATGTGTTTCCTCCAAATTCAGGGAGGAAGGAAAGTGTTGCAAAATTGTGCAATCTTCAAGTAATCAACCCTCTCCGTCCATCCTTCCTAACATAGTTCCTTCCACTTCTTTATTCCTTCTTTTCTTTTCAAAGCTTTTCTTGATTTCAGTTGTATCATAATGGAAACAATAACCAAAACACTTCAATTGTTTTTATTGGACTCTTATTGCTGACTTAGTCACTTAACTCGAATCACTAGGAAGGTTCTACATGCAAAGGTACATAAAATAACAATATATATCAGTCTGTTCCTTCCAGTTTTGAAGCCAAAACAATTGCTTTAATTGCAATCAACTTAGCTTTACTTTGTGTTCTTTGAGCCTCTATCTTTGATTATTCTAGAGTCATGTGGACCAGTGAAGTGTGGGTCTGCAAGAATCTATGGATGAGTCTCAAAGCAGCAAAGTCACGTGGGGTTTTAGGCTCTTTGGTTTAAAATAAAAACATATATATGTTGCTTTGGTTTTGATTTTAGAGCTACTTCAGTTTATATTTGTCAAAGAAAAATGCATGTCATCTGTTTTTATATGGAGATAGAAGATTGTTATCTTGAACTGTCAGCATTTGAAGAGGTCCAATCACAAGCTTTAGGCAATATGGACTATTAAGGCTTGGCACATCTTTGTTTGTTGCAGGTTCTTCTGTTGGAACTTGGAATCTTCAGCAGCATAGCCAAATATTGTACCTTTGTGAGAACAATGTGTCTAAACTAACCAGAGGCTGCAGACACGCATAAATCGGTCACAAAACAAACTCTGTACCAAATGTGCAGGATCTAATAATAACTCCAGTGCAAAGCAGTCCAACACCTCCTCATTATAATTGTGATGTCTAATTGCACACAATGAATAAATCATCATGCAGCTGAGTCAAAGCAGATATAATGATGGCATAAAAGTGTGCAATGATTCCTTGGAGTGAAAACTGGAGTAGGTGTCTTGTGATGTGGCTCACACCATAAGAGAGAAAAGAAATTACCTCTACCTATGGAACAAATCTGTACATGAAATTATAACTTTCATTCCTTAATACAATCTTCAGCAGTGGAATGCTACAATTTTATCATAAGTTTGGGGAAGAATCTAATAATTGTGTGAGTTTAAATTGAAGTTAACAAACAGAATTCCAGATATCCCATAAAGAGATTCAGAAATATATTTCTTTTCTAAGACTGGATGCTTTTGTAAGAAATCACATCAGGAAAGAGTTTTTGGAAACATTGATTTTTAAAACAAATGGAAAGATGATAAAACAAATGAATGGAAGATACACAAATAAATATCTGGAATCAGTTTGGTAAACATGTGCAGTAAAATGTCATTTATTCTAACTGAAAATCTGAGGGTAATTTTTAGTTTGCAATATGATAGCAGAAAAAATCTATTGGGGGGGGAAATTGTGGCAGCAATGTTGATGGCTTGATGGGTTTATGCATGTGTGTCATCATGAGTCACACATTCGTGTGTGAGGGTGCACATTTCTGATCTAAAACGGAGGCCAGAAGAGTGTGTCAGATCCCAGGAACCAGGGTTAAAGGTGTTTAAGGGATGTGCAGCTTGCTGCATAGACTCTGGGATTCCAACTCTGGTCCTCATTACTGCTCAGCAAGTACCCTTAATTACAAAGTACTGTTCAGTCCATATCCTTAATTGCTAAGTCATTCCTCCAGATGTAGATTTTTTTGTTTTTTACCATTCCTTCTGAATAATTACAATACCACCATGATAGATGGCCAGTAGTATCAAACAATACATTTTAAAATTGGTTTTGATTTCTTTGTTAATTTTCACTTTTTTTAATATTTATTACTTCAGGTTACATCTCCATCACAGTGTCCTCTTTCCACCCCTCCCAGTCCTGCCCTCCTACCCTCTACCCCCTGTCCCTTCCATCACACTCCTGTGGAGTGGAGTATTCTTGGTTTTGATTTTAAAATGCATTATTTACTATGATGTATAATTGTTGGTTTTTATGATCAACTATTATCCACCTTTATTAATATGGAGAAAAGAGTGATATTCACTAGAAATTGAAACCAATGTAATACTATAGTGAGAAGTTGGCATCTCATACACATTGCATTACTTGAGGGATTTCTACTCTATGTGGTCTCCAAATGAACATATATTAAGCAAGCAGAAGGTAGTACTTTTTGTGCCTGAGGAGATAGCTTAGTGGGTAAAGGTGCTTGCTGTGAAACTGAGAGGACCTGAGTTCAAGTCCCTAGCACTCAATATTAAAAAAAAAAAATCAGATGTGGATACGAACATCTGTAATCCCAGTATCAACAGGTACGTCCTGGGGATTGGCTGCCCAGTCTATACAAAATGATCAGCTTTAGATTCAGTGTGAGAACCTGTCCCAAAAATTAAATAGAGAGAAACAGAAGAAGCTACCTAGCATACTCTTCTGGTCTCTGAGTTTGCAGGCATGGGGACAGGGACAATGCATGTGAACACACATACTCAGGCACACAGACAAACAGACATATGCACTCACACACATACATACACACTCACACACTCTACACCACCACGACAAACAAACGTTGGACCAATTGCCTTAGGTGTTAAAACACTGCATTAACAAATATAGTTGGAGAAGGCAAGCTCAAGTTCTAAGAAATACGTAAGAAGAACAACATGGCTTGCATGGTGGGGAAGGATGGAAATGTGGGGTATCAGGATTCTGGAGGAACTGGTTAACAGAGATGCTGAGGGTAGGAAATGTGTTTTAAATCATGTAAGGCGTTTGTGATTTAATCTAACATTTTTGGAAGGATTTGGAGTTCTGCCAGCAAAGAAAATGCTATCAGATTTTCAATGACAAACTCTCTGTTGTTGAATCTATGAAATCCATGTAGACCCATTGTCTTGAGGTGTCTGTGGCACACGGAAAGCAATGTAGATTGTAGGAGAAGCTGCTTGGCATTCAAACACAGATGTGAAGAGAAGTAAAAGAAGCTGCCTAGTACCCTCTTTTGGCATCTACATTTGCAAGTGTTGAAGGAAGGGACAAGAGTGCACTTGAGCACATAAGCATACAGACACACACGCACACACACACACACACACACACACACACACACACACACACACCACATCAGATCACATCAAAAATAAAACAACCATAAGTTAGTGTAGTTGTAAAAAGTCATGGATACAAGGGTGACTCCAGTCACTCCCGAGAGTTTAGGCTGAATGGCTGAGGAATGACACAGTCTTTTACTGGTGCCAGGAAGACACAACTGAGTATTGTTTTTACAGCTATTTTGAATGTTTTTTTTAAAGAAATATTTATTACTTCAGGTTACATCTCCATCACAGTGCCCTCTTTCCACCCCTCCCAGTCCCACCCTCCTACCCTCTACCCCCCATCCCTTCCATCCCACTCCTCTGGAGTGGAGTGTCCCTATATAACAGTCCCCCACCCCAGTTCAGCAGTCATATGAGGGCCAAGAGCCTCCTCGTACTCTGGGGACCTACAAGACAGCACCACTAGGGCAAAGTGTCTCATTGACAGGAAACAAAGTCTATGTTCCTGTTCCCTTTGGTGCATTCATTGTAGTATAGTTATCCTGTACTATATGGTTAAAATCCAATTATAAGTGAATAGATGCCATGCGCATCCTTCTGAGTCTGGGTTAGCTCAGTCAGGATGAGCTTCTCTAGTTCCATCCATTTGGCTGCAAATGCATGATTTTGTTGTTTCTGATGGCTGAGTAGTATTCCATCATGTAGATGTACCACAGTATTTTAAACCATTCCTCGGTTGAGGGACATCTGGGTTGTTTCCAGTTTTTGGCTAATACAAATAAGGCTGCTATGAACATAGATGAGGAAACTTCCTTGTGATTTGGTGAGGAGTCATTTGGATGTATACCCAGAAGAGGTATGGCTGGGTCTTGAAGTAAAGCTATTCCAAGTTTTCTAAGATATCGCCAGACTGATTTCCATAGTGGTTGTACAAGCTTGCACTCCCACTAGCAATGGAGGAGTGTTCCCCTTTCTCCACACCCTCACCAGCATGTGCTGTCATTTGATCTTTTGATCTTAGCCATTCTGACAGGTGTGAGATTGTTGCCCCAGCTTTTTCTCAGCATGACCATGAATGGTGTAATAAAAAGGCTTCCAATTTTTAGTGTTGTTTATGTTGTTTCTAAACTTTACAAAATAACTTCTAAGAGTTTTCCGATGGAGTGTTTATGGTTATTAAGTGTAGGATCAAACGATATGCAAATAGTAATGTCTGCTTTCTATTCCTTCTTACATATTTTTTTTCTCTCCCTTGCCTTATTGTTCTGGCTAAGACTTTGAGTACTGTAATGAAAAAGATGTAAGTGGAGAGAGTTTCCTTCTTGTTCCTCATGTTAGAGGACTGTTTTCAGTTCTTTAGCCTTGTCATATTCATATTATGTTGAGATACATTCCTTCTACTCATAGTCTCTTCAGGGCTTTTGTCATGATATGAAGGAATGTTGTACTGTGTCAAAGACCTTTCTACTTCAATTAAAAAGATCATGTAATTTATTTCTTCAAGTCTGTTTTTGTACTGTATTACATTCATTGAGTAGCACATATTAATCCATCCTTGCATCCTGAAATGAAACCACCTTGTTCATGATGTTTGATTTTTGATGTGTTTTTAAATTCTATTAGGAAGTATTTCTAGAATTTTTTCATCCTATTCATCAGAGAAATCCACCCTCCGTCTGTGTGTGTGTGTGTGTGTGTGTGTGTGTGTGTGTGTGTGTTCTTATCTGGTTTAGATAGTGGATAATACTGGTCTTACAGCATCCTTTTCTTTTCTACTTCATGGACTATTGTAAAGAATTTTGGTGTTAGATCTTTTTTTTTAAGTTAGGTTGAATTTAATTGACAATTAATCCAATCCAGTCATTGCTCAGTTTTTTCAGCTGCTTGCTATTCACCTGGGTAGTTTGTTGTTTACATGTTCTTTATTTAATTTTGGTAGATAATATATGTCTCAATGTCTATTCATTTTCCTTTTGTATTTTCAAATTTAGTGAAATATAATCTTTTTTTGACACCAATGAATTGCTTTATTTTTGTTGCCACCCAACAAAAGAGAGAGCTTAGGAGAAAAGGAAGGGTAAATGGCCAGCAGAGTGAGTTTGCATGTGTGTCTCTCTGTGTGTGTGTGTGTGTTTGTGTGTTTGTGTTTTTGTATATGGTAGGGAAATTGCCCATCCCTTTTCTCCCAATCCTGGACCATTGACTCAGGGCTCTGTGAATTGTCTGAGAAGCAGCCTTGCTCTAAGCATTAGATTCCCACATAGCTTCTCCACTTGGAACTCTAATTAGCATCCTAACTGAGCATGGCTGAATGGAGTCATGGAAAGGGACTTCCACCCTTCCATCCAGCACCAGGTCCCTTTCATTCACTCACTTTTTTT
>CAJQZJ010024407.1:0-11438 GCA_907164525.1 Lophiomys imhausi | reverse complement strand
GCCTTTGACTTCATCGGAGACGGGGGGGGGGGGAGCACCGTAGAGTTGGTGGTCTTATGTATTCTGGAGTCATACAGAGCGGGGTGGTGAGGGTGCATACTCTTGGTCCCACCATTCAAGAAGAGTACACCCTTGGTCCCAGCTCCCAGTACACTGGAGACAGAAACGGGCAGATCCCGGAGCTCAGGGTCAGCCTGATGCTGGGCAAACTCTAAATAGAGAAAGACTTCGATCCAGGAGTGGTGGAACACATCTTTGATCCCCTCAAATGGGAAACACAGGTCTCTGATTCCAATAATTAGAGTTCAGAGACACACACATGGGATTTGGAGGGACCTAGGTTTGGAGATTACTTACAAAAGGCCTTCTTGATGCAGGCAGATTGTCCTTTGGGATCTCAAAATATATACACCAGAGCTGGTTTAGCTCCAAGGTGACAGAATGATTTCTTCTTTAACCCGGACTGAAAGATAACGCTTTGTATGTTGTCGGAAGGTCAAATTTGCTTCAGGAGAAGTACTACCTAGCCCCCCCCCCCCAAAAAAAAGAGGGCAATTGTCCCAGGGTTGGAATTGGGGCAGGGCTCTGTTCTTATCTTTCCAGGAGAATCGAAGCACCCATTAGGGGAGCCCGGGGACGGCTGGACAGCGGAAACCTCAGCAGAGAGCAGAATCAGGCACCAAGGAGGACGAGTGACCCAGTTGATTCTGCCTGGCAGACTTCCTCAATAGCTGTCTCCATCGGGGGCCTGCAACCACCATAGCAATCCAATGTCACTGGGACCGCTCAGCTCTACACAATGCCCCGGCAGGAACCTCAGTGAAGCCTGCAAGATCAGCTTCTGCCTACAAACCCCTTAGGTCATCTAAACAGCTGAGAACAGAAGGACTGAACATAAAAGGATTGTACTAACATTTTTAACCATTTTTTTCCATTTGAGTTCGGGCCCCAAACAGGTCTACTACGACCCAAATCAGCATGAAGTCACTTTAAGAGAGCGACGTCCCATGCCCAGAGGATGGGGAAGGTGTTTCTCCGCCCTTCTTTTTGGTTATTTGAAGGATAACTGAAAACTCCGATATTTAGGGGAAGAGATTACAAGCTGAAAAATGGTCCTGTTTAATGGGTTTTGGAGGTTAGCCCCAGGGACTTCCTACTTTTCCTTTTCTGTATCCTTCTTCCTCTCCTATGTAGGAGTGCATAGGCTTGAGAAAAATGAGATATAGACACAGCACAGGAAGGTCCAAGAAGAATGGGCAGATTATTGAATATGCACTTATACCTTTGTGTATTGATACAAAATTAGTAGTTTATTTTGCTAAAGTGGTATTGACCATTGTTTAATGTGCAAAAATAAGATTGTATTGGATTACGTCGGTATTGATCTTTGTATATTGATACAAAATTAAGATTATAGTTGGCCACAATGGTATTGACCCTTGTATATGGACATAATATTAAGATTGTATTGGGCTACATAGGCATTGATCTTTGTATATTGATACATAATTAAGACTATATTTAACCACAATTGAATAGATCTTGGTATATTGATACAAAATTAAAGGTAACGCTTCCTAATGGTATCATACCTAGAGATACTTAAAAATAAAATGTGAAGCTCTGGCCTCTTGATACCAACCGTCTAAAACGGTCTAGGATAGTTAAGTAAAACAACCTCCTAGTCATGCAAACATGTCACTTTGTTAGCTACTATGACAGTCTATCACAGATATTCTCTGAACTACCCAGTAATCAAGTTGCTAAGAGACAAGCAACATTTGCTTATCTAAATACAAGAGATGGATAGGGCATCTTCAAAAAACCCCAAGAGATCTGCAGAATATGGCATTCAAAGATGTTATCTTAAATCAAGGTTTTCTTTTTTTTTGATATTGAGACATATCAGCACCTGACAGCACCCCCTATTCTACTCCAAGTAGAAGATAAGCATCGAAGAACCTCCACTGTAAGATGGTTGAATTAGTGGCAAGCCTATCTCTTGGCATGAAAAAACCCCTTGCACCAACTGCAGACAGACTGCTGTCCAAAAAGGACAAAACTTGGTAGCAGGGAAGTCGACAGCCTAACTCTGCCAAGACAGGGTAGGTAAGTCCTTCATAATCCCTGCTCTACAACAAATGTCTGTCATAGAAACAGGACCCAAAGGCTGAAGACTGATGCAGGAATGTATGGAGAGAAAATGGGAACTGTCCAGGCAGTCATTGGTATGTCCTTTCTTAGTTTTGGAAGCTGCAGGCCCTGCACTTCCTATATAAGCAAATATATTTATCCCTCTCAGGTCTCTGAGGTGGTTGAAGAATAGAGAACTAGAGTCTCATAGCTAAATTTTGAGTTGTTTAGGAATCAAGAGGGTGTTATAGATCTAAGAAGATACTCTTAAAAGTGTGTTGCAAGTTAGTATGAATGTTGAGTCAGATATAGACCTTTAAACACATGGAGATGGTTAGATAGTAGAATCTTAAAGTCAGGGGCCAAATATGTATAAACTGGACATTGGGAAGGTATACTAGGCCATTTAACTCTCATAAATGTGGCATATTTATATCTGTTGTTTTGTATAATACTTACTGTTATAAGAGAAGGAACCATCTGTTGGACTGAAAGGGGAAACTTCTCGGGGGAAGATGGTGGAAGGGTGGGATAGGAAGGGGGCATAGGGAGGGGTTTGTGACTGAGATGTAACTTGAAGAAAAAAAAATAAAGCATTTATATAAAAAAAAAAACTACTGCCTTACAACAAAGGAGGAGCTAAGGCTGTCCTTACATGCTAAATAACCGGAAGCCTTTTAAATAGAGCTTGAGAACAGAATTAACTGTCTAGATTAAAAATGGAGGAATTCATAATGTCTCAATATGTTTGGATTCTAATTGAGTTTGTTTCTCTTAGCATGCAGATGAATTTTATACTGACAATTATGATTCTATGTATACGTTTTGAGAAAGATCTAGAGAGCTTACAGATGGAATGCCAAGTTGCTGACAATAATAATGCGGGAAAGAGGGAGGCCCTTCCTGACAGATAAGAAATTGATGACAGCTGGAGCTCACAACTCCATAGCTACTAGATGTTTGTCAAGAGTATCTGGGAAAGGCCTACCAAGGATATACAGCCAAAGCTAGATTCCAGGGAATAATGAACAGAGCCTTAATTACAACATAGGATGGAACAGTTAGACCAAGGCTTTTGGAATGTTCTTGTTTCTTTGCTTGATTTTTGTTTAGATGTCATTGATTTCCCTATATCAGCAGGAGCTAAAAAGGATATTTTTGTTGCTTAGCACTGCTGAAATATAAAAGATTTTTGAAGATGTAAAGAGAAAGGGGTCACATGTCAGTCTCCTTAGATGTGGGGCTCCCACAGGAGAACTGGTTCCAAGAGACATTTTATCTCCTAAGGGAGAAATGTTAATCACTAGGTGGGTGTGGTGGTGCACACTTTTAATCCCAGCACTTGGGAGATAAAGACAGGTGGATCCCTGACCTTCACCAAGGTCAACCTGGTCCACAAAGTAAATCCAGGACAAGGATACACAGAGAAATCCTGTCTGGAAAGAAAATACATATATAGAGAGATATGTTACTTGTAAAAAATTATATATTTTCAGAACAAAGGGATCAAACACCAAAGAAGACAAGACAAGCCCAGATGGTCCAGTCTCACAGACTGCTCCAGCTAGGACTTCAATAAAGCTTTGAACTTTCCCATCCAAAGTTCAAATTCAGACTACAAACTGCTTAGAACATTCAAATTGTTGAGCACATAGAGACTGGACAACAAATGTTACTATTAACTTGCTTAATCACTTTTCCATTTTATTTGGGCCCCCAAACAGGTTTTCTATGACCCAATTCAGCAGGAAGCAATTTTAAAAGAGTGATGCCTCATTCTCAAAAGGTGGGGTGGATGATTTTTTGGTCATTTGATATGTTATAAATGTTGTTTAGGAGATTGGTTACAAATTGTTAAATGGTCTTGTTAAGCAAGGTATAGGAGATTAGATTCAAGGACTTTTCTATTTCTTTTTCTTTTCTCTATCCTTCTTTCTCTCTTATATAGGAGGAAAGGACTTGAAAAGAAAAGGAAGGGGGAATATGTGTATATAATATAGAAATGGTAAGATATAAGGGTAGATTATTGAAACTGCTCTAACACTTAAAACTATTGTCATTCTCAAATAAGGTTATCTTTTGATACATTGGTATAGAATTTTGTATATTGATATAAATAAAATTAATTTTGATTCATTGGTATAGAATTTTATATTTTGACACATATTATGTATATTTCTACTCTTATATAAGGTATTGTGCCTATACCACTCATTTAAAAGTACAGGTTTACTTCCAATCCTTTTATGGGTTGCTATTGCAATCTATTTAGGTGTCTGGGTAATACAGGTTGATTGCTGGTCAGTCAAGCTCCTGGTCATGTAAAATACTAGGTTAAACAGATAATAAGTGGATACAAATATACAGTTTGCTTCTTCAAAAATAGTTGGATAGATGATAGATAGATTTATAAATAAAAGAGTAAATGTCTTCAAAACCTTCAGAGGCATATAGAGTATGACATTTAAAGATGTTTTTTATTATTTTAAGAATTGTTTGACTTGAGACAATCAGCTTCTGACAGCTCCCATTTAACTTGGAAGGAGATAATCAGCATCAAAAAAATGTCCCATCAGGAGATAATTCTGGGATTCCAAGATTGCAGCAGCCTGCACAGATGCATTTTGAATGCAGAAAAAACAGCTCTAACACCACAGAGTTATAAGACACTGAGCAACAATCTGAGAGATGGGAACCCCCTGGGTTTCACCCGGTGACCCAAGGACTAGTAATAGTCCCTAGTTGAGACTATGAGACACTCAGAAAAACAGACCTGCAGAAACTGTGGAAGCCACAGAGACCAGGAAAGCAGGAGAATCTTCACCAGGAGAAGACCCGTGGGTACAAGCCACTCAGATACCCAGTGAGCAGTCTTGAACCCCAGATATGGGTACTCATCAGCCTCCTGGGCTCCCAGAATCCATGTGGATGTTCTGACACCAGGGGAAGATCAGTGGAACTGCAGGAACAGGTATACTCTCAGTGGAGCCATTATGGACGCAAACCACAGCACATTCTGAGGTGTAGGACAACAGCAGGACCACAGCAGTGTATATCCAGCAGAGCAGTGGTCTGGGAGATGCAAGCATATTTGCTCATGCCCAGAGGAGTGTTGGACATGCAGGCCCCTCTATTGAGTTTAAAATCACTTGGAAGAACACTGCAGCTAGACAAAGCAGTGGGATACACTTTCTGTAGCTGGCTAGACCTCTGGCACCAGTGCAGTGTTTTGGGTCTTGCAGTGGATGGCCCCAATCACTGGTGTCCACAGGACAGCTCCAGCACCCAGATTAAGACAAGCAGAGTCACAGGAACTGTGAGATCTGAGTGGGCAGAAAGGCGGGTGGTCAGGTTGGAAGGTTGTTGGGAACTCCACTGAGTCCAAGCCCTGGATGGGTTGTGGGGTCAATATTGGACCTCTCAGCCAGTGCTTGCTCCTTGGGTAGGACACCAGATCTTCAGCATCTACAATTCCACCCTTGGAGCAGCAAGTTTTTGGCCTATGTGTACTGCCTGAGTGACTCAGACTACAAGGGCTTAATGCCTAAGGCCAAGAGGCACAGAGGTGCCCTGGGGACCATCTAGGAGGAGCTGCCTGAGGGGAACGCAACCATTGACCTAACCCTCAGACCACACAAACTAGCAGCAGGGGACTCTGCAGGCTAGAATAACACATCCAACCCTAACATCGACCTGAGTTCCGAGTTGGGACACAAATGGAAGGGGTGAATTTCAGGGAGCCCACTGAAATACAACTCCCAACATGAGACCACACCTAGCCTGTGTTGAGCTACAGACCACCAAGACTATACAGCCTCTACACCAAAGTTCCATCCTTAGTATCAGCTCCAGAAGATAGTAGGAACAATCAGCTAAGGACAACCAGATGGCTAAAGGTCAGCAAAAAAAAAAAAAAAAAAAAAAAAAAAAAAAAAAAAAAAAAAAAAAATCTGACAAAAATCAGGGAAATATGACTCCAACAAAATACAGGGATGCTAATACAGCAAATCCCGACCATCCCATCACAGCTGAAACACACAAAAATTATGACAAATCTATACTTAGGAAAATGATTGAGTCCTTACAAGAAGTGAGATCTCTGAAAGAATATAAAAATCCTTCAATTTTACATATGAAAGCAATGGAGAATACCATTAAAGACCTCCAAGCCAACTCAGCCAAATATGAATGAGAAAGAGACAAGGCTATGAAAGATTGGAAGACAAAGTCATCTAAATTGGAGCAGGAGATGTATAAAACATGTAAAATATTCAAGACTTGAAATTGGAAATGGAAGCAATAAAGAAAACACAAGCAGAAATAGTTCTGGAGGTGGAAAACCAAGGGAAAAGAACAGAAAATACAGACATGAGTATCACCAATAAGATAAAAGAGATGGAGGACAGAATCTCAGGTGTGGAAGATTCAATTGAAGAAATCAGTACAACAACCAAAGAAAATGAGAAATCTAAAAAAGTTCTCAGCCACAACATTCAATAAATCAAGGACTCAATGAAAAGAAAAAAACCTAAGAATTATAGGCATAGATGAAAGAGAAAACTGCCAACTCCAAGTTCCAGGAAACATCTTCAATAAAATCATAGAAGAAAACTTCCAAAACTTAAAGAAAGAGATGCTGATAAAATTCCAAGAAGCATACAGAACTACAAACAGATTAGACATAGATGCTAATATCAACAT
This sequence comes from Lophiomys imhausi, assembly GCA_907164525.1. Classification (NCBI taxonomy): domain Eukaryota; kingdom Metazoa; phylum Chordata; class Mammalia; order Rodentia; family Muridae; genus Lophiomys; species Lophiomys imhausi. The sequence continues at coordinate 4,604 of CAJQZJ010024407.1, read as the reverse complement.
AGATGGAGAAAACAAGATATTACAAGACAAAATCAAATTTAAACACTATCTACCCACAAATACAGCCCTACAGAAGATCCTAGAATGAAAATTCCCACCCAGAGGAGATAACTACACCCAAGAAGCAGAGGAAACAAAAAACTCCACTGCAGCTAAACCAAAAGAAACACACAAACACCACCTACATCAAAATAACAGGAAATATCAACCTTTGGTCATTAATATCCATCAGAATCAATAGACTCAACTCCCCAGTAAAAAGACACAGGCTTACAGAATGGATATGTAAACAAGGCTCAACATTTTGCTGCATACAGAAAAATGCATCTCACTAACAAGGCTACCTGACAATAAAGGGCTGGGAAAATGTTATCCAAGCAAATGGGCCCAGGAAGCAAACTGGAGTAGCCATCCTAATATCAAATAAGATAGACTTTCAACTGAAGTTAATCAAAGAAGATAAGGAAGGGCCCTACATATTTGTTAAAGGAAAAATTCATCAAGACAACTCACATTGATCCCCACATATTAGTAATGGGAGACTTCAACACCCCACTCACAATGGGCAGGTCATCAAGATAGAAACCAAACAGAGAAATAATGAGTCTAACAGAGGTCATGAACCAAATGGACCTAACAGATATCTACAGAATGTTTCACTCAAACACAAAAGGATACACCTTCTTTTCAGCACACCATGGAACCTCCTCCAAAATTGACCATATAGTTCGACACAAAGCAAGCCTCAACAGATACAAGAAAATTGAAATAAACCTTTGCATCTTATCATACCATCATGAAATAAAGCTGGACTTCAACAAAAACAGAAATAATAGAAGGCCTACACATTCATGAAAACCTAACAACTCTCTGCTGAATGACCACTGGGTCAGGGAAAAAATAAAGAAGGAAATCAAAGACTTCTTAAAATCTAATGAAAATGAAGGTCCAACATACCCAAACCTACGGGACACAATGAAAGCTGTGCTACAAGGAAAGTTCGTAGCACTAAGTGTCTTCAAAAAGAAAGTCATGAGAGCTGATATTAGCGAATTAACAGTAGAATTGGAAGAACTGGGGAAAAAAAGAAGCAAACACTCCCAAGAGGAGCAGAAAGCAGGAAATCATCAAACTTAGGGCTGAAATTAACAACTTAGAAAGAAAAAGAACAATATAAAGAATCAATGAAACCAAGAGTTGGTTCTTTGAGAAAATCAACAAAATTGTCAAATCTTTAGCCAACTTAACTAAAAGGCAGAGGGAAAATACCCAAATCAACAAAATCAGAAACAAAAAGGGAGAAATAACAACAGACATTTAGGAATTCCAGAGAATCTTTAGGTCTTAGTTTAAAAATCTGTACTCCACAACTTTGAAAACCTAAGTGAAATGGACAATTTTCTCGATAGATTGCACCTACCAAAGTTAAACCAAGATCAGATTAACAGATTAAACAGTTCTATATCCCCTAAGGAAACAGAAACAGTCATTAAAAGTCTCCCAACCAAAAAAAAGCCCAGGGCCAGATGGTTTCAACACAGAATTCTACCAGGGTTTCAAAGAAGAGCTAATATCAATATTCTTCAATCTCTTCTCCAAAATAGAATCAGAAGGAACACTGCCAGACTCATTCTATGAGGCCACAGTTACCCGGATTCCTAAACTACACAAAGACCCAACAAAGAAAGAGAACTTCAGACCACTTTCCCTCATGAACATAGATGCAAAAATACTTAATAAAATACTGGCAAACTGAATCCAAGAACACATCAAAAGTGTCATACACCATGATCAAGTAGGCTTCATCCCAGAAATGCAGGGATGGTTCAACATACAAAAATCCATCAATGTAATTCACCATATAAATAAGCTGAAAGAAAAAAATTACATGATCATCTCTCTAGATGCTGAGAAAGCATTTGGCAAAACCCAACACCCCTTCTTGCTATAAGTCCTGGAAAGAATGTGCATACATGGACCATATCTAGAAATAATAAAGGCGATATACAACAAGCCAGTAAGCAGCATCAAATTAAATGGAGAGAAACTTAAAGCATTTCCTCTAAACTCAGGGACAAGGCAAGGATGCCCACTTTGCCATATCTCTTCAACATTGTACTTGAAGTTCTTGCTAGAGCAATAAGAAACTAAAGGAGATCAAGGGGATACAAATTGGAAACAAAGAAGTCAAATTATCCCTATTTGCCGATGATATATGATAGTATACATAAGGGACCCCAAAAATTCCACCAGAGAATTCTTACAGCTGATAAACACCTTCAGCAAGGTAGCTGGATACAAAATTAGTTCAAAAAAATCAGAAACCCTTTTTTATACAAAAAATAAATGATGTGAGAAAGAAATTAGGGAAGCAACGCCCTTCACAATAGCCACAAACAGTATAACCTGGGGTAACTCTAACCAAGCAAGTGAAAGAACTGTATGACAAGAACTTCAAGTCCTTGAAGAAAGAAATTGAAGAGGACATGAGAAGACAGAAAGATCTCCCATGCTCATGGATAGATAGGTAGGATCAACATAATAAAAATGGCCATCCTACCAAAAGCAATATATAGATTCAATGCAATTTCTATCAAAATACCAACACAATTCTTTATAGACCTGGAAAAAGCAATTCTCAACTTCATATGGAATAACAAACAAAAACAAAAAGCAAGCAAACAAACAAACCCAGAATAGCTAAATCAGTCCTGTATAATAATAATAATAAAAAAAACTGGAGGTATCACCATTCCAGATTTCAAGCTGTACTACAGAGCAATAGTAATAAAAACACCACGATACTGGTATAGAAACAGACCAGTGGATCAATGGAATCAAATTGAAGACCCAGAAACAAACCCACACACCTATGGTCACTTAATTTTTTACAAAGAAGCCATAACCATACAATTGGAAAAAGGACAGCATCTTCAACAAATCTTCTCGTCTAACTGGATGTCCATATGTAAAAGAATGAAATTAGACCCACACTTATCACCTTGCACAAAACTTAAGTACAAGTGGATCAAAGACCTTAACATAAGGCCTGACACACTAAATCTATTAGAAGAGAAAGTGAGGAAAACCCCAGAACTCATCAGCATAGTGACAACTTCCTGAACAGAACATCAACAGCTCAGGCTCTAAGACTAATCAATAAATGGGACCTCATGAAACTGAAAAGCTTCTGTAAGGCAAGAGATACTGTCATTCAAACAAAACGGCAGCCTACAGATTGGGATAAGATCTTCACCAACCCCACATCTGACAAAGGGCTAATATCCATAATTTAAAAAGAACTCAATAAATTAAATGCCAAGAAACAAAATAATCCAATCAAAAAATGGAAAACAGAGCTAAACAGAGAATTCACAAAGGAGGAATCCCTAATGGCTGAGAGACACTTAAAGAAATGCTCAGCATCCTTAATCATCAGAGAAATGCAACTCAAGATGACTCTGAGATTCCATCTCACACCTGTCAGAATGGCTAAGATCAAAAACTCAAATGACAGCACATGCTGGCGAGGAGAAAGGGGAACACTCCTCCATTGCTGGTGGGAGTGCAAGCTTGTACAGCCACTATGGAAATCAGCCTGGCTATGTCTTAGAAAACTTGGAATAGTTCTACCTCAAGAAGCAACCATACCACTTCTGGCTATACATCCAAATGATTCCTCACCAAACCACAAGGATGTTTCCTCATCTATGTTCATAGCAGCCTTATTGGTAATAGCTAGAAACTGGAAACAACCCAGATGTCCCTCAACCAAGGAATGGATAAAAAACAATGTGGTACATCTACATAATGCAATACTACTCAGGTATCAGAAACAAGGAAATCATGTAATTTGCAGCCAAATGGATGGAGCTAGAGAAGCCCATCCTGAGTGAGCTAACCCAGGATCAGAGAATGCACATGGCACCTATTCACTTATAATCGGATTTTAACCACATAGTAAAGGATAACTATACTACAACCAATGCACCAAAGGGAACAGGAACATAGACTTTGTTACCTGTCAATGAGACACTTTGCCCTAGTGGTACTACCTTGTAGGCCCCCAGTGTATGAGGAGGCTCTTGGCCCTCATATGACTGCTGAATTGGGGCAGGGGATTGATATGTAGGGACACTCCAATCCAGAGGGGTGGGATGGGAGTGATAGGGTTTAGAAGGTGGGAGGGTGGGACTGGGAGGGGTGGAAGAGGGCACTGAGATGGAGATGTAACCTGAAGTAATAAATAAACATAAAAAATAATAAAGTAAACATTCTAATAAAGGTAAGAAAAAAAGAGAGAGAGATAATTCCTACTGGGCAAAAACTCCCCTGCTCTCTCAACAGACTATATACAGTCCAAAGATAGACCAGAGCTTAAATACAGGTAAGTCAATGTCCTGATTCTGCAGAGACAGAATGGAAAAATCCTATTTCCTACTGCATAATTTGATCTGTGAGAAATGCTTAGCCAGAAGGCTGAAGATGATGCTCCAATGGTATTGAGGGATATTTGGGACTGTCTAGGCAACAAACTGTGATTTTTTTCCATTCTGGAAGCTGTAACCGAACTTTTATGTTATTTATTTAACTCTTATTTATTA
>CAJQZJ010024403.1:0-12121 GCA_907164525.1 Lophiomys imhausi | reverse complement strand
TTTTCTCCCCATCTTGAAATAGAAGTTCAGACTCCATTGTATTTTTTTCCTTAATGTACTCATGCACACAGTGATGGGCTTCATAAAGATACTTTCATTGAAGTATTCATGTGCTTTGACTGTATTCACCCCCCTATTCCCCTTCTCACTAATTTCTTTTCCCCAAATAGTTCCCCATTATTTATGGAGGATTCCTTTGTTCATGTCATAATATATAAATTATAAATATGATCACATTTGAGAAGAATGCACAAATGTGGCTCATTTCACATTTTATAGATCCATCTATTTTCCAGAAAATTAATTTCATTTTCATTAGAGTTTAATAAGACCCTGTTTTGTGTATATACCAATATTTCTTTAGTTATTCATTTGTTGATGGGCACCAAGGTTCATTCCATAACTTAGCTATTGTAAATAGTTCTGCAATAAACATGGATGTACATGTCTTTCTGTAACATGATGACTCAGAGTACTATAGATATTCTCCCAAGAGTGTTCTATCTGGTTCATAAGATAGATCAATTATTAGTTGTTTGGGAATGTCCATATTAATTTATATAATGACTAGACTAATTCATATTTCCATCACCAGTGTACAAGAGTTCTGCTTTATTTACACTCTTACCAACATTTCTATTGTGTTCTTAATGATAGGTATTTTGACTGCGGTGGGAAGGAATTACAAATGTACTTTTGAGCTTTATTTCATTGATGGCTAAAGATGGTGAACATTCTTTCTTGTACTTAGTAGGTATCTGAACCTGATTTTTGAGAGCTGTTTGTTCACTTCATTTGCACAGTTATTTATTGGATTTTTTAGATATTTGAAATTTACTTTTACTGTTATTAATATAGTCTACATATTACTCCTCTGTCAGAGGTAGAGCTGGCAAAGGTTTTACCCATTCACTAGGCTGACACTTCACCTGGTAAATTGTCTTTGATCTATTTTTTAAATTCATTTATTGCATGTGAGAGATAGGGACTTGCCTAGATGTGATGGTTAATGTTGGTTGTCAACTTGACTATATCTGGAATTAACAAAACTCAGGCAGCAAGGTATACTTCTAAATTGTTTCCTTGACTGGATCATATGAGGTGAGAAGACCCACCCTAAATCTCGGCTACACTTTCTTGAGCAGCTGCATAAAAGGACATGGAACGTGGGAGACTTTGCTTTTTCTCTGCTTACCATTACTCTTCCCAGCAAGTTCATCTATCCCGTTTCCAAAGAATTCCTTCACTGGTGTTAGAAATTACTTCATTTGTATTCCAACATAGACTGAATAACAACAGCTCTCCAGGTATTCCCTGGAAATCCAGCACCAGATTGGGAATACTGAGATATTCAATTTTTATGGACTGAGAACCAACTGATCCACAGCCTTTCCTCAGGGACCCATCCAATGTTAAACTATTCTGACCACAGTCTATAAGCACTCTAATATAAAAGGGAGTGTAATATGGTTGTTTGAATGAAAATAATTCTATTTATTCACATTTGACTATTTGTTTCCCAGTAGCTAGAACTATTTCAGAAGGATTAGAGAATGTGGCCTTATTGGGGGAGGCTACTGTTCCAATGCATACTTTCCATAATTCCTGTCAGGATGGTCATGGACTCTAGCTTTCAGAAATGGCAAGCCCCAAATAAACTAGAATTTTCTGTATGTCACTTACAGAAGTCTGAACACAGCCACACCAAGGCCACTTTTATGTGATGTCCTAAGATACTCAAAAGAGGTTACCTATAATTTCTGAGTCTTAAATTATTGCAAAAGAGAATCTAAGCAGATCATTTTGAAAGAACTGTCTAGGCCTGCTTTAATCAAATATGTGTATATGCATGTGCACACGTGTGTGTGTGTTGGTGGGGTAAAGGGGATCCTGATCTAATATGATACTCTTAGAATAGAAACTATAAGAAGTTGAGAGTTCATGGAAAGAATAGGGCACACTGACGAACAACTTTGTATTTAAACTCATTTGATATGGACAAAAATGCTTTCTTTCCATCTCTAGCTCAATTCTTCAACAAAGTGAAGAATAAATAAATATGGAATGATTGATGGGAATTCCAAATGAGGTGTCAAAGTATAAAACATACAGCAGAATGTACATCTCTCTTCTCATTCTTGAATTACTTTCTTCATGTGTGTGCACTGGGATTTTAAATCAAAGGTGTTACAGGAAACCGTTCAGACCTGTGTTTTCTTCTCTAGATATTACCATAACTGATTAATATTTTTAGGACAAAATGAGTCTCTGGTGAAGTGAATGGCTCTTTGTGGATTTAATCTTGGTTGCCACTGGTATAAGAAAAGGCCCTGTATCATATGATGTCTTCCAGAAGTTCATGCTGTTACTGCTTTGCTTATTATTAAAGGATTAAATTTATATTTGTATTTCCAAGTGTGTGAAGCCATTTCTTATAATTCCACATGTAAGCAACAAGGAACAAGATGAGGAAGATGAGTGATGGAAAGAGCCAATACTAGAATGCAAAATACCTGACAATGAATGCTGCCATGAAGCAACCTCCTGTGTCCACTTACCTATAATTGCCTTCATTTCCTTTTGAAGCTGGATATAATTGAAAGAATTAAATTTGTATTATTGACACTTGTATTATGGTTTTTTATTGTCAAAAACATTAAGGGGGAAATCCAAAGAGACACAGAAGAAAAAAATCTTGCATGCTAGCAAGATTTATCACCAGTATTTTTATGGCTGAAGAGGTAGCATTTTTGGTTATGTATAGGAAAAGATGGGAAAGAATGGTTTGACTACAATTCCACTGCACTTGAAATTTTTATGGGTTTCCTTGATGATTTTGTAAGTTTATAGAGACATTTGGAATTCTTTGATCTCTTACTGAATATTCAAGTCAACTGTCTATATATTTGACAAATTAGAAAATATATATAGGTAAAATATAGAGGAAAAGGTAGGAAAGGAAAATCACTTTTCCTCCTTTTGAGAAGTTTTTAAAATCTACATCAGTCATTTATGTAACTGTCACTAAGGAAATATTCGGAGTTTTCTAGATCATCCTGTACCAGAAATGAATGATGAGTGGAAAAGAAAACAGAAATAGTCCAAGAAATGATGACTTCATTACAGTGATTATTTTCACCACTTAAGACTTATTCATGTGTTAAGTATTGTGCTACATTTTCAGACATTTTAACATTGAATTTTCTCAAGGATCTTCTAAGGTGAGTAGGATTACCTTCTATCCAATAGAATAGTCAGACTCACATGAGCTCATGTTCTTAAATAAAAATAAAGCCAGAAATTGAGGTAAAGTTTTAAGATTCTGAAGACCAGCAGTGCTGGGGGGCATACCAGCTGCAGCTGAAAAACAAAACCAACTGAACAGTTTCTTTTTTTTATTATATATTATTGTTTTATTCAGACAAGGTGAACCATATATCCCAAACTAACCTTACACCAGGCTTTCTGGTGCTGGGATTATAATCATATGCCACCACACCTGACTCCATGACTTTTATATACATGTATCCTAATGACACTCTCAGACAGTTTCTTACAGACAGTGACTGTGGCAAAAGCCATGAACCATACTTGTGTCATCTGTTTGCTCAATTTCTTATTTACATGATTATAATTTCATTTGTGTATCTATTTTTAGTCACATTTTCAATAATAATTCTCTTTTATATATTTGTTCATTGGTAAACCAAGGCTATATTTCAGAAGCTGAGCTACCCAAGTTTTACAACAAATATGTTTATTTTAAATATATACACCTTGTTTCCCCCTCAAACATATTTAAAAAATCATTTTCTAGCTTCAGTAAATTCTCTACTCAATTTAGTTCATCTAACTTAATCTTCCATGACTGCAATCTGAAAAGACAGAAAACTATTTGTAAAACAAAATTAGGCTAATGCACTCCGGTTGAACTGTTGTTTTTCACTTAATTGTGCTTAGTGTGCAGCTTAGTGTTGATGTTCTTGTATGTGTTGACACTTCAGTATTTATTCATTGATAATACGCTGCAATTATAACTATTTTCATAACTGATAAGCCAAAGTTAGTTCCTGGTAGTTCAAAAATATTTAACTATTATCATTAATACTTCTTAAAAATGATATCAACATCCTTTCATTTTCTAATATTTTTAGAATGTAGAAACTTATGAGGATTTATTAGTCTAGTTATGAACAAAATGAAAATTTAGAAGAGCAATTCACATTGTAAAATTATAAAGCACAAAACTGATTTCTTATTCCTATTAATCATGTTGAGTTGGGCTACACTTACAAATACCACTTTGGACTATTACATATAATATATATATATATTATATACATATTAGGTAGTTTCTTAATTATTGCACTCAATATATTAAACACCTTTTTTTTACTTAAAAATTTATTTCTTCAAGTTACATCTCAATCATAGTCTCCTTTAAAACACATTTTAAAAGTGTGATTGTACATATCATTCAGCCATCAGAAACAACAAAATCATGCAATTTGCATCCAAATGGATGGAACTAGAAAAGCTCATCCTGAGTGAGCTAACCCAGACTCAGAAAGATGCACGTGGCATCTATGCACTTATAATTGGATTTTAGCCATGTAGTATAGGATAACTATCTTACAACCAACACGCCAAAAGGAACAGGAACATAGACCTTGTTACCTGTTATTGGGACACTTTGCCCTAATAGAATTGCCATACAGGCCCTCAGTGCAAGAGGAAGCTCTTAACACTCATATGACTGTTGAACTGAGGGGAGCTGATATGTACAGGCAACCCACTCCAGAGGAGAAGTATAGGTGGGAGAGGAGGGAGGAGTGGAGTGAGGGGACTGTGATGGAGATGTAACTTGAAGTAATAAAAAAATTAAGACACATATATACATATATATGTATGAATATATGTATTGCATATATATGTACATAGACATATGTATGTGTATGTATATGCATATGTATATGATTTATATGTATATGGTGCATATGTACATGATGTATATGTATGTATATGTATGTATATGTATATGTATGAGAGAGAGAGAACATCCTGCATCTATAGTGCTGACCTCAAAACTCTTATGTGCTGAGGATGGCCTTCAATTCCCCCCAATGGCTGAGATTACAGACATGTGCCACCATACCTGCCTTATTTAGTGCTGGGGATTCAACCCGGGTTGTGTACATGCTGGGAAATTACTCTTTCAACTGAACTACACTCCAACTTAAAATACATTTGTTGTATAAATAAATAGAAACTTCTACCTCTACAAAATTATCCCTTAAATATATATTAGGTAGTTTCTTAATAATTACACTCAATATATTAAACACTTTTTTTTTACTTTAAAAACATTTATTTCTTGAAGTTACATCTCAATCATAGTCTCCTCTAAAACACTTTTTAAAAATGTGATTGTACATATCATTCATTTCAAAATGGAGTCAAGCATATTTTCAAAGAATTCTGATAAAGTAAAATCCACCTCACTATGTAATCAAAGCATAAGTAACATTGAGAAATCATATTATTAAGAGACTTATAATTCATAGCATTTCCAATTTTTTATTTCTATACAAGATATCCCTTGGTTTGCTTTTTTGTAGTTACAAGTTTAGTTGGGAAAGTTACCTACAAAATTGTTTTATAACAGAAAATAACATGTTTCCTTTTTAACATTATTGTTGTAAAATTTGACTAAGTAGAGAATAGGAGGGCATCTCCCCTACCACCCTTAGTAAAGATAAAAAGGAAATTACAACAAAAAGTATAATACAAATAAGGACAGAATATAGATCTGTAATGATAAAATCACTCAGATTTGAATTTTTAGAACATGCACTACATGCAGGCAGGATTTATAAGGGAGTTTCCTGTTCCATCAAGTATCTAGCTGAGCTCACATCATTGATTTAATCTTTTCCATCTTCTAATTTGAACAGGCCTGCTTTTCCAAAGGCTGCTGTAATGTGTCCCCACAGTTTTTTTTTAATAAATGAAATTTAAAATAGAAACATTGTTGCTGCATTTTATTGTCTTTTCTGTTAATAACATGTCCACTTGTAGACAAAACAACACCTGCTTTTATTCTAATGAAAATGTTTTTATATATTCACAATTTTGTTACTGGAGCCATTTTTATGTTTGTGAATAATGTGTTAAGACACTTCTTTGCTTCAGTGTAAAATTTACGAAAGTCAATTTTTGTTGAATTTATGAGACAAGAGCTACATTCAAATCAAATTTGCTACAAGTTTGTCATGAGATACTTGAAATATAATTTTATTTTTCTTCTTAGATCAGACTATAGCAGTCCTTCTCCAAACATGGTTTTTAAAATAAACAAAGCTACAGTAGCTCTTGCTTTCTAATATGTTCACTCCTTCAGAGATTTACTTAGAAAAGAGAGAAAAAAATCTTAAATAAGTCCCAGCTGGAAACCATGTGCCAACACATTCAGTAACTTTTTTTCTTTAAAGATACAAAAATAAGAATGAGAGCCAAGTCCACTTATTTGGAAGTGTTACCCAGAAAAAGTCATTCTATAGATTTTCATCTTGATGAATAGGTGAATTTCCATTTCAAATTGTCCCAATCCATCTATCAAATATCATTTAGAAACTTTGTCAGCATTACTGCAAGTGCGCTGTGATGTCACTCCAGATGGAAGTTGGCAGTGTATTCTGGTAAAGTTAAATTTACTCTTTTCCCAGGAATTGTCTAGTGAATCTTTATAATTCTCCTGGTGTTAAAAATAGCATTTAAAAAATATAATAATGTGAGGGTAAATGGTGTCTATTACTTAAAAATAAAGTTGACAAATCCCTCTACACTCTATTCTTTATAACCCCACAAGTCCAAAATGTCCCCAAATTGGTAAACAATGTTCAGATGGAGCGTCTGCTTAACCACAAATACTCACAGAGTCTTTGAGTATAATTTTGAACATGAAATGCTAATGTCAAGAAGAATTTACAGTTTACTGAAAAAACACAATATTTATAAGAGAACAGAATAAGTATATCTGGGGAGAGGTAACGTATATATTTCTTCTTCGTGTCCTTTTTACTGTAGGGTTAGTGAATGAGGTAACACAGAAAGATGACTTTACAGAGAGTACTCAACAACTGGCATCTAAAATTTAAAATATTGTTATTGAGCTCAGTGTGTTTGTGCATCCCTGTGACCTCAGCATCTGAGAAGCTAAGGTGGGAGTACTGACATTTTGGAGCTAGCCTGGAGTACATAATTAGACCATGCATCAGAAAAACACCTAAAAATATAAAGGAAAATAGAATGTTGTCATGCAGAATGAGAAATTGTATGCTTGATACTTATAATACTTGTCATAATTAACAACTGTCGCCATGACTATTTTACATTTCAGAAAACTAGGGCTCAGCAAACACATCGCGCTCTGTTTACTAAATTTTTCATAGCTAGAATGTGTGAACTGGGATTAAAATGCACAAGCTCTGTGGAAAAGCAGTATGCTGTCAAAAGCCATTGTTAGTACACAGGATCTAAAGAAGCCATATGCATTAGGCATGATATGCAGATTTGGTAATACATTAACATAAACTAGTTCATACATGTAAATCTACAATCTTGAGTTCACCAAATATACATTAGAACTTGTCAACATGCTTAAGAACAACTCTTCAACTAATAGCATCAAAGAACAAAATCTAACTGCAGTGCCACTCATGATGAGTACTAGTTACTGATTTTTGAAGGATGATTCCTTATTTGAGCTTGTTTGATGCTCTCTCTTGATTAGCTTGAACTTACAGTTCAAATCTCAAATATTACCATTACTATAAAATTACTATAAAATTATAGAAACTGGAGTCCTTCCTATATTATCTATTTTTCTTTGTTGGACAAATGTTATAGTCTATTATTTTAAAATTCAAAATGAACATATTTCAGAAATACAAAGAACAAAAGGAAACTGCTAAAAAAGTGGCAAGCTACTTTCTAGTGAGGTGGTAACAATATGAATTAAGCAGTAACATTTGAAGCATGTTTATGTTGGTCCTCAGTTCATAAATTTAAGATAAAAATTTTAAGTAAAAAATTATATTATATAAAAAATTTTGAAAACTAAAAAATCGGTTGTTTCTTCAGGAGAAGGAGATGAAGTATCATGGGGTTGATGAAGTGGACTTAGAAGATGAGCTCACTTTCTGGAAACATTTGATCAAGAAACTGAGCTTTTACTTAAATAAAGCCATGAAGTTGATTAAGTATTGCTGTCTTATGTGTAAAATGGCATATAATTTATGAGCTGAAAGATGAGACTTTATGCTCAGTGTGGCTGTTGGTCTTTAAGCTAATTCTAGGCAAAAGTGTGATCACTAAAAGAAAAAGATGACCAGTAAAGCAAGTGGTTTGTAGCTGGTGGCCAAGGTAGATAGCTCACAATTATAGGTCTTAGAGAATGATCTAGTCACTTATAGGTAGAATGCTACTATCAACCCACTAACAAGAGAGACTACCCAAAAATGAAAATTACATCTGTAACAGAATAACATATAATTATTAGCATATGTATAAACTAATATTTAGTGTTTACTGAAATAAGTGCTTTTATGGGCATTTTCCAAGTTATGAAGCTTAGGTTTCACTGTAGAAAGTAAAATCAGGGTTTCTCCAGGGAACACACCAGGTCACAGTACTAGTACTGTGGGACTTCTGCATATTTAGCGTTCAAAAATGGATATTTATGAAAAAATATTTTTATACTAGGACTGTTACATTTACACAGATGTACCCATGTCTCTAAACAGAACATGTACCATGGGGAAATTAAACAAAAATTGTTACATGAAGTGGACTCTTAAGTATGGCTATAAATCTCAAAGAGAAGAAGCAGCTCTAATTTATGACCCACGTGGGAGAGGTTTCTGGGTGTATTCTTTCTGGATGTACTTTCCTCCTCACTCTTAACAGCTGTGGCACAGAGGAGTAATCACAGTATGAACTCTACTGTGGAAATACTGAAATGACATCACTGAAAATGATTCCCAGAGATGCATCTTTGCTTTCTGAACTAACTGGATATAGAATCTATGGCTAGTGCATTTAAATCTACACTGCAACGACAGAAAGCATGAAAATGCTAAAAATGCCCAAAATGTTACATTTCAGCCTGAAAAGGGAGTTGGGCTCTTGTGTTTTAAAGGATCTATTGAATTATATACAATCCTTTAACAACGTAAATAAAAACAGTGCTCGATATATGCTTCCAACAATTCCATGTCCATTTGACTTTTGGTAAATAAAGCTCTAAGGGAAGTTTCCTTCCAAATATTTTGTGTCAGAATGAAAATCTATTGACATGATGATTCAGTAGTAATTGTTCTCTTAGATATGAAATGGATTGTGATTTTAAATAAATATAGATGGTTATGATCCACTAATCAAAAATTATATCATGACTTATAAAATCTACAGTAAATCTGTACATGGCTGTTTTTGTGAGACCAATTTACTATGATAATTGTCCTGGCAAATACATTTTTCTATGCAACATGAGGCATTTTAGTTCACTATGCCTTAGAACATATCAATGAATAGATTATACATAAATAATTTGAGGAGGATGTTGAGTAATACAAAACCAATTAACACAGTATTGTGCTCTGTACTATTATATAATGACTACTGAATAAATGCCATAAAGACTACTAAATTTAAGAAATTGTTTTAGTCTCCCACAATGTCTGGAGATAACAAACTAACTAAAGAAATCACAAAACAGGTGCCATATAAAACTTTTTGGATCCGTTCTATAAATAATAAAAAGTTTATCCCATTTCAAAGAACATGACCTCCTTCCAAGTTATTCCAGTGTTATCCTGGCTCATTCTGATTCATTATCATTATAATATTCATTAAAAAATATTCATGTAGACAAAGAGCAAAACCAGATATACTCTCCCTAAAAGGAATAATACAGATTGTAACCATTTGTTGCTTTTCATTGGGTTGAGATAATCAAGTGAGCTGGTACCTCACATCATGCTTGACAAACTGATTCATAATGTGGGTGGTATAATAATTCAATACTTAGAATCTTAGCTATTTTATTCATATTTGTCACCATTTTGGGCCAGTGCACAGTCAGGTACATTAACTATTAACATATATAAAGAAAAACTCATTTTCAAATACTGAGAAATTAGGAAGAAAATTTTTGAGAATATTCTGTATAGGTGGAATTATTGAAGGTAAGACATGTCTATTCTTTAAGGGTCACACCTTATCTATAGAATGACAAACTTTTCTTTATAGTTTAGTGCTTTATAATTTTATGCTTTATTAAAGAATATAGAATTATTGTTATTGATGTGACAGATTTTTCCTGAATGTGCCTAAGTAGAGCAAATTTGAATAGACATATGAAATGTTACAGATTATAAACAATCACTTTTCTGACCTAGACTATTACCTGTAATGTAATTTTTCTTTAAATTGCATTCCTCATAATTTATTTTTAATTATTATGTTATGAATAATAACAGGTTACATTATTATACTTCCATACACACATGGCATTATATTTGTTCATATTCATTTCTCAATTAATCTCCCTTGTCTCTCCTTTTGGTGATTTTCTAACAATAAATGGTGTACTTTTCTGTTTTCATGTCATATATATGATTATATATGTGTGTATATATAAATATAAACCTGTATTCTAAATATTAAAAAAAACCTGTAACATCCATTATCCTCTCTTGTTCTCCCTCTGCCTTCCTTGTTTAACCTTTCCACCCTTGCCATATAGATAGTCCTTCTACTTTCATGTCACACACAAACACACGCACACACACACACACACACACACACACACACACACTGTATATCTCAGATATTTCAACTTGTGTATATCATCTAGCAAAGTATCTTTATAACTTCGATATGAATAATCCAACTTTGTTACTCTTAGTAGTGAGAATTTGGACATATCATTTTACATAGGGACCCAGATAAAGAAATACATACAATATTCATCAGAATATTTTGAAGCATGAGTCATTACAGTAGAAAATACAGAAAGTAAATAAATAAAAGAGAAAATATGTTAAATCGTGATGTGTGTTATCATGATAGTCCTTAACTAGAAACCATTTTCCATAGGGTGATAGAGAAAGACTTCTTCATAAGTAGATGTATTTAAAAGTTAGATCTGAATGACAAAATATAGCTGAAGCTCTTGAAAAGACCATTGTAAAAAAAAAAAAACTTGCAAATGCCAGGTTTAAGTCACAGAGAGGCATGAATTATTTAAGTAATGAGAAGTAGATGAGAACAGTTGGGGTCTGGTTAAAAATGATAGAAAATAGGAAGTAAGAGAGATACATGGATGCTACATGAAGCAAACCTCCATATTCTCATATAAAACCTTTGGAGCATACTTTTTAAAGCTACAAGAAACTATTTGTTAAGGGCTTCACGCAAAGAACATCTGGGGTCTGATGTATATAACATGGATTTTACACCAGAATGAAACAAGGTTGGTTAGGAGATTTCAGTTACTCAAGCATGATATGGTGATGGAGTAGATTAAGGTAGAAGCATTCAAGAAGTCAATTTGGGGAATGTTTGGGATGAGCATTTGTTGACAGTAGATATGGGGGTGTATCAAAAAGGGAATTAAGAGTACTTCCTCTTACTGCCTACCATTTAACTTCTGCAAGCAAGTGAATAGTCAACTGTGATGAGGAATACCAAGATTGGTGACGGAGGTGCCATTAGCAACCATAAATTCTGCTCAGGATATTTACTGTGATTACATATTAGCTAACCTTCAAAATGAATACATGAAGTAAGCACAACTAGGTATTGGAAGATTTAGGAAGTTAGGCAGCATCTGGACACAATAGAACTTGTAGCACTAGCCTTAGCAATGAAGACATGGAGGAGTTCTGGAGAGGCACTGGTCTTCAGTCCAAGTGGGAAGGTGTAGAGAGCTGTGAAGTGCCGCGCCCTAAAGATGGCGCTGGTCTCCACCTTCCACCAGCCCGACGGTGAGCGCTCTCTATGATAATAAGTTCATATTTGGCATAGACTGCTGATCTGGCTTGTTTCCACATACATG
>CAJQZJ010024397.1:0-15215 GCA_907164525.1 Lophiomys imhausi | reverse complement strand
AGTGACCTGGGGTTGTTATTTCCCATTAGTTTGGTATAGGTGGTGGTTCTGTTCCTCTTTTGGTTTAGTTGCTGATGGGTTTTCTATTCCCTTTGTTTCTTGGGTGGAGTTTTCTTCTCTGGGTTGGGATTTTCCTTCTAGGATTTTCTGTAGGGCGGGGTTTGTGGGTAGATATTGTTTAAATTTCATTTTGTCATGGAATATCTTGTTTTCTCCATCTATGTTGATAGAGAGTTTTGCTGGGTAAAGTAGTCTGGCTGGGCACCTATGATCTCTCAGGACTTTAGTATATCTGACCAGGCCCTTCTAGCTTTTAACGTTTCTGGGGAGAAGTCAGGTGTAATTCTGATGTGTCTGCCATTGTATGTGACTTGACCTTTTTCTCTTACAGCTTTTAATATTCTTTCTTTATTCTGTACATTTGGAGTTTCAATTATTATGTGGCGAGAGGAGTTTCTTTTCTGGTCTAATCTGTTTGGTGTTCTGTAAGCCTCTTGGATTTTTATTGGCATCTCTTTTTTCAGGTTTGGGAAGTTTTCCTCTATGATTTTGTTGAAGATATTTCCTGGACCTTGGAGTCGGGAGTCCTCTCTTTCTTCTATACCTATAATTCTTAGGTTCTGTCTTTTCATTGAGTCCTTGATTTCTTGGATATTGTGGGTGAGGGATTTTTTAGCCTTCTCATTTTCTTTGGATGTTGTACTGATTTCTTCCACTGAATCTTCCATGCCTGAGATCCTGTCTTCCATCTCTTGCATCCTATTGTTGATACTCACATCCATACTTCCTGTTCTCTTCCCTTGGTTCTCCACTTCCTCTTTTAACTCTGACTGTGTTTTCTTTATTGTTTCTATTTCTATTTTCATGTCTTGTATGGTTTTGTTTGTTTTGTATATTTCCTTCTCCACCTTGCTTGTTTTTGTATGAAAATCTTTCATGGCTTTTTCCTTTTCCTGTTCAAGCTCTGTCACCTTGGCTTGGAGCTCTTTAATGGTGTTGTTCCTTGTTTTGAGTTGTAGAATTGTGGCTTCTTTGAATTCCTTCATAGATTTAAGTTCTTCTTGCAGGGACTCTATTACTTTCCATAATGCAGAATTGTCAATGTTTTCATGTGTTTCTGTTGGTGTGTGGTCATCCGAATTGGATGAGCTAGGATGATTCTGCTTTGTTGGAGTCATAATTCCTTGATTTCTATTTTTTTTTTTTGACCTTTCGCCATTGAATGCATTTAGCTGTCTGTTTTCTGTGCTTGGAACCACAGTGGATGATTTGGTGCAGGGGATGAGTTACTTGGCTATCTGTCGTTGCTTCCAGGGGGATTTCAAGGTCACTGTGGTTTTAATCGCCTGAGGCACTGTGAGCTGGTGCAGCCTTTTCCCAGGTTGTGAGTAATGGACCAGGATTGTTTCACTGCTCCCAATTCAGACTTCCCTATGTTGCACTCTGTGTTATCAGCCTGTAATGGTTCTGATAGTATGGGCCTGTTTGCCCAGGCACAGATTCTGTGGGCTTTGATGTCGTCACGGAGGCTGACAGGGTCTGGCTCCACACCTAATATGTCTGGATTTTCCAGGATACAGCTATGGACCCGATTTCTGGTTTCTCTCTAGGCTTCTCGCCACAGGGCTGGACTCTATGCCTGATTCCCTTCCTGTCTGCGCCGCCACGGGGCCCGTGGGTACCCCAAGCCCCGGATCCTCCGGCTGCCTGAGTGGACCTCTGGTCCCAGCAGCTCAGCCGTGGGTGCACGGGTCCCTGGCCCCGCCTACGCCTGTCTCTCTCCCCAGATGACCTACTGTGTGTTTGCGGGGATTTGGCCCTGCCAGCCGTGCTCCCTCCCCAGCTGTGCTACAGTGAGTGTGCGGGATTCGGCCTCTCCCACCCGCCTTTGTGTTCCCAGCTTCCCGCGCTCTCTTGGAACCTCCCGCCCTCCGCTTCACGAGCGGCTGCGGACCACCCGCTAAGCCCCCTGTTTGTTCCTTGCTAAGCCTTCCACTATCTCGCAAAATTTTTTAAGTGGGTATAAGTTCTACCTGAGGTGTGGGGAGCCCAATAGGCCAGCGATCTATGGCCAAGTGGACCCTGATTCTGCCTGCTGTAAGTTTTGATCGATCTTACCAGGCACCTCTCCAAATGGGAGTTCCCGAATCCTGGGTTTAGTGGCTGTGAGAGATGGTGAGAGCCTTGCCCTGGGACTTTTAACAGTCCCTTGGGAGCTGTGAGTGTTCTGGGGGGGGGGGTGTCTAGCCCCTCAGGTTTTTGCACAGAGCCCAATAACTCTGTGTTTTTTATGGCTCTTTTTTCCCCCGCGTTCAAAATGCGTCAGTGTAGGTCGCCGCCATCTTGGCCCCCACATTATCAGTTTTTACGAGAATCCATGGACCTGTTATCATGAGTCAGGCAGCTGTCAGGCTGTGTATTTTCCCTCACATGTCAAGGGCTCATCATGACTAATTCTAACAATGATGATAATTACGAAGATAACACAGAATTTAATTTTTTTCAAAATATAAAGTTGGTCTATTTTATTTTATTTTTTTTAAATACTTTATTTTTTTTTCTTCAAGTTACATCTCAGTCACAAACCCCTCCCTATTCCCCCTTCCTATCCCGCCCTTCCACCCTCTTCCCCCCAGAAGTTTCCCCTTTCAATCCAACAGATGGTTCCTTCTCTTATAACAGTAAGTATTATACAAAACAACAGATATAAGTATGCCACATTTATGAGAGTTAAATGGCCCAGTATACCTTCCCAATGTCCTGTTTATCCATATTTGGCCCCTGACTTTAACATTCTACTATCTAACCATCTCCATGAGTTTAAAGGTCTATATCTGACCCAACATTCATACTAACTTGCAACACACTTTTAAGAGTATCTTCTTAGATCTATAACACCCTCTTGATTCCTAAACAACTCAAAATTTAACTATGAGACTCTAGCTGTCTATTCTTCAACCACCTTAGAGACCTGAGAGGGATAAATATATCTGCTTATATAGGAAGTGCAGGGCCTGCAGCTTCCAAAACTAAGAAAGGACATACCAATGACTGCCTGGACAGATCCCAATTTCTCTCCATACATTCCTGCATCAGTCTTCAGCCTTTGAGTCCTGTTTCTCTGACAGACATTTGTTGTAGAGCCGGGATTATGAAGGACTTACCTACCCTGTCTTGGCAGAGTTAGGCTGTCGACTTCCCTGCTACCAAGTTTTGTCCTTTTTTGGACAGCAGTCTGTCTGCAGTTGGTGCAAGGGGTTTTTTCATGCCAAGAGATAGGCTTGCCACTAATTCAACCATCTTACAGTGGAGGTTCTTCGATGCTTATCTTCTACTTGGAGTAGAATAGGGGGTGCTGTTAGGCGCTGATATGTCTCGATATCAAAAAAAAAAGAAAATCTTAATTTAAGATAACATCTTTAAATGACATATTCTGCAGATCTCTTGGGGTTTTGAAGATGCCCTATCCATCTCTTGTATTTAGATAAGCAAATGTTGCTTGTCTCTTAGCAACTTGATTACTGGGTAGTTTAGAGAATATCTGTGATAGACTGTCATAGTAGCTAACAAAGTGACATGTTTGCATGACTAGGAGATTGTTTTACTTAACTATCCTAGACCGTTTTAGATGGTTGGTATCAAGAGGCCAGAGCTTCACATTTTATTTTTAAGTATCTCTAGGTATGATACCATTAGGAAGCGTTACCTTTAATTTTGTATCAATATACAAAGATCTATTCAATTGTGGTTAAATATACTCTTAATTATGTATCAATATACAAAGATCAATGCCTATGTAGCCCAATACAATCTTAATATTATGTCCATATACGAGGGTCAATACCATTGTGGCCAACTATAATCTTAATTTTGTATCAATATACAAAGATCAATACCGATGTAATCCAATACAATCTTATGTTCTTATGTTGTCGGAAGGCCAAATTTGCTTCAGGAGAAGTACTACCTAGCCCCCCCCCCAAAAAAAAAAAGAGCGCAATTGTCCCAAGAGTTGGGATTGGGGCAGGGCTCTGTTCTTATCTTTCCAGGAGAATCGAAGCGTCCATTAGGGGAGCCCGGGGACGGCTGGACAGCAGAAACCTCAGCAGAGAGCAAAATCAGGCACCAAGGAGGATGAGTGACCCAGTTGATTCTGCCTGGCAGACTTCCTCAATAGCTGTCTCCATTGGGGGCCTGCAACCACCATGGCAATCCAATGTCGCTGGGACCGTTCAGCTCTACACAATGCCCCGGCAGGAACCTCAGTGAAGCCTGCAAGATCAGGTTCTCCCTACAAACCCCTTAGGTCTTCTAAACAGCTGAGAACAGAAAGACTGAACATAAAAGGAGTGTACTAACATTTTTAACCATTTTTTCCATTTGGGTTCGGGCCCCAAACAGGTCTACTACGACCCAAATCAGCAGGAAGCCACTTTAAGAGAGCGACGTCCCATGCCCAGAGGGTGGGGAAGGTGTTTCTCTGCCCTTCTTTTTGGTTATTTGAAGGATAACTGAAAACTCCGACATTTAGAGGAAGAGATTACAAGCTGATAAATGGTCCTGTTTAATGGGTTTTGGAGGTTAGCCCCAGGGACTTCCTACTTTTCCTTTTCTGTATCCTTCTTCCTCCTCTATGTAGGAGTGCATAGGCTTGAGAAAAATGAGATATAGACATAGCACAGGAAGGTCCATGAAGAAGGGGCAGATTATTGAATATGCCCTTATACCTTTGTATATTGATACAAAATTAGTAGTTTATTTGGCTAAAGTGGTATTGACCATTGTTTATTGTGCAAATTGGTCTATTTTAAATAAGTTTCAAATTAGTAGCTTAACCTAACTCTCAATTTTCATATTTAAAAAGAGATAGCACACAGTTCAAAGCCAGGGTGAACTGATCTATATCTGTCTGTAACCACTTGATCCAATCCTTCTCACTAGCTCATGATCCAGCAGAGTAAATCAAATTAAATTCAGAGACAAGATACAGAGGCAGCCTGAACAAGATAGCATTGTCATATGAGGTCGAGAAACCAAGAGTTTAATATTTAAGTAGAAAAAGCCTCCAAGTTACCTAGGAAAACAGTATTTATGAGCTGATCTGAGGAGATCTAATCTTCAAATAATAATTTAACTCATTAAATTCTAAATGGTTACTCACTTCAAGCTTTCTAACTCACTGTCGTATTTTCATGTCTTTATCCATTTGAAACCATTCTAATCTAATGTGTTGACTCATCTTCCAATTTAAGTTCGCCATTTTGGCACCTTACTGTGAGACTCTGTGCAACCTGTCTGGATTTAAAAAAAAAAAAAGTGAAACCACTTAGTCTAGATCTTAAAATAATTTAATAATATTAACTAAAGCTTTTAGAAATCTGATATGGTTTCTAAATTTGCTGTAAATTAACTACATGTTTAGTTTAATCTGTGTTATAAGAACTTCAAACAAATATACAAGAGTAGTAAATATGAATACAAATATTATAGGTATCTGTCCAAGGATGTAACTCAATGATAAAGCACATACCTAGTATGTTCAAGGCCTGAGTTCACTGTCCAGAACAAAAATACACACACACACACACACACACACACACACAGATATATATATATATATATATATATATATAGAGAGAGAGAGAGAGAGAGAGATAACTGCATACACACATACACGCATAACTGTTTTAATGGATCAGAATAGATGACAAATATTAAGTTCAAAAGTTAGTTTCTTCTCACCATATTAGAGAATATTGTTCTAACAGACTAAAAAGCATACTACCAGTTGGTGGGGTTCATCAAAGACATCCAAAAGAACTTCATAGTGAACAGAATAGTTCTGAGACCAGACAAGAACTGGATTTAATTCTCACAACTACCTACAATCAGATTTTCATCAATGCCATAATCTTTCATTATTTACAAAAAAAATTTTTAACTTATCTTTTCTTTCCCATAAAATGAGCAGATCTCTGCTTAGGAATTTCATGAGAATTAAAAACTCTAAACACAAACTCAGCAAGTATTGTTTATATTTGGTAAATATTGTTTTCTAAACAGCCTTTTGGCCAGAAGACTATTTTACAAATTTTAAAGTTCATTCTCTAGGTTTTATGTTCTCTCTCTCTCTCTCTCTCTCTCTCTCTCTCTCTCTGTGTGTGTGTGTGTGTGTGTGTGTGTGTGTGTGTGTGCAACAGTGTGCATATGCATGTACAAGAACCTGTGTGCATGTGGCATGTGCACTCATATATTCACCCGAAGATGAGCATGAGGAGGCCAGAGGTCAACTTTGGGTGTCTTCCTAGATTCCACTCCATCTTATCTGCTGGGATAGAGTCTCTCACTGTTTCTGGACTGGCTAGACTGGCCATCCCTGAAATCTTCTGGTCTCCATGTCCCAGTGAATGACTATGTGCACAAGTCACCACGTCCACCATTTTATGCAGGTGCTACAAAGCTTAACTCAGGTCCTTAAGCCTGTGTAGCAAGCAACATTGAGCCATCTCCCAAGTTCTTATCTTTCTAACCTACAATCACATTGATTTAAAATAAATTCTTTCTGCACTTCTCTCTGTCTTATCAGACTGTCATACAAAAATAAAGGAGTTTGCACAGCTGTGGAATAGCTGCCACCTGACATAGAGCAATTGCCACTTGCCAGACTGTAAAATACTATTGATCATTTAATATACCACAGAGATATTTCAGTTTTATAAATGTCTGTCTTAAGATCAATGATTCTTATTCATAGCACTTTATTACTGAGTTTCTAGGAACCTAACCCCAGTGCCTCTTCCTCAGCATCTCTTGCACTCTACAAGGTAGCTTTCCCACCTCCACACACCTCCCCACTCTGTCTGTGCTTCCCTTCTCAGGAAATCTTATTTCTTCTTTCTCTGTCCTTCCATCAGATACCTATGACCCTTTAGTGTTTCCACCATTCTCTTTCAGCCTTCAATGGAGTATATTTCCTTCTGTTTCATCTCCACATTACTGTGTGTACTTTGAAAACACTGACAGTACTTACTCATTTCTTTACTTATTATTACACTTCGTATAGAATATAGACTAATATAGATATATATATATATATATAATATGACTAAGTCAATAAAACTATAGAATTGTTTATATTTCAATAAATGTTCTTTCCAAGAATTCAAAATCAAACCAATTATATAACAAAATATTTAATTTTTTCTTATTTTTTTTTACAGATGTTCACTGGTGAAGTAAAATGAAAACTAGATCTATTTCCAACCCTGTTTGCCAGTCAGTGAAGGCAATCCGCTGCTTAGATCTCCCAGAACTCCTTGTTCATACAGTGTGTTAGCAATGTCATCTTTTACAGTGAAAGAACAAGGAGGACAGGTGGTCTAGCAGATAAAGCATTTGCTATACAAGCCTGACTCCTTGAGTTCAAGTCTAGAATCCAGATAAAAAGCCAGATTGATGATTACACAGTTGTAATCCCAGCATTCCTATGGCAGTAAGATGGGTGTTGGGGACAGGAGAAGGGGCAGGAAGTGTGCTAGCAAGCTAGCCTGAAATGAACAATGCAACAGAAAGACACGAAAAGCAAAGTGGAGGGCAAGAATTGACTCCGAAAAGTTGTCTTCCCACCTCCACGGGTGACATCAATAAATGTGTGCCTCCCCAACAAAGATGTACACGAAGTAACATTTTATTGAAATAATGAAAATAAAGACAGTACTTAATGATTGTTATCTTTTCAATAAGATCTTGAACTATATTGAGCAACAATTTTAGGACAATATCCATCATCAAGGTATCCCACAAGAGGATGTTCAAGATATGTAAAGAGCCTTCTTCTTTATCATGTTTGCAAGTCAGCCTGTTGGTCTGCCACACTTTCACAGATGCAGACAAGAGGCACACAACTCACAAGTCAAAAACAAGAATAGCAGGAAGCAGGGAGGTACTACTTCTGCACCACTGCCCTAGACTCAGTGCCACAGGGTGATACCACAGGGTTCCATTGCTCAAAGTTTCAACGCTCTGTTAAAAAAAAAAAAAACATTAATATACAATGATCAATACCAATTTAGCAAATATAATATTAATTTTGTATCAGTATACAAAGGTATAAGGGCATATTCAATAATCTGTCCTTTTTTCTTGATCTTTCCTATACTATGTCTATGTCCCATTTTTCTCAAGTCTGTTCACTCCTATATAGGAGAGAAAGAAGGATACAGAAAAGAAAAAGAGAGAAGTCCCTGGGTCTAACCTCCAAAACCCATTTAACAAGACCATTTAACAGCTTGTAGTCTTTTCCCCTAAATAACAAAATTTTCTATTATCTATCAAATAACCAAAGTAGGGGGAACACCCTCCCCACCTTCTGGGGATGGGACGTTGTTCTCTTAAAATGACTTCCTGCTGATTTGGGACGTAGTAAACCTGTTTGGGGCCCAAATAAGAATGGAAAATGGTTAAAAATGTTAATAGAATCATTTGATGTTCAGTCCCTTTGTGCTCAGCTATTTAGATGTCCTACGAAGTTCATAGACAGAAGCTGATCTTCAGAACTTTACTGAAGATCTGGCTGGAGTAGTCTGTTTAGCTGAACGATCTTAGCGATTTTGAGTTGGTGTGGTTGTAGACTTTTGAGGAAACTGCTATTGAAGAAGTCTGCAAGGCAGGATCATCTGGGCCACTCATCTTCTTTGGTGTCTGATCTGTTTTCTGCTGAGGTTTCCATTGTCCAGTTGTCCCTGGATTCCTTGGATGGATGCTTTAAATCTCCTGGAAAGATAAGAACAGAGCCCTGCCCTAATCCTAACTCTGAGACACTACCTTTTTTTTTTGGGGGGGGGGGTCAGGTAATATTTTTCCTGGAGCAAATTTGGTTTTTTGACAATATATAAAGTATTACCTTTCAATCCAGATTAAAGAAGAAATTATTTTGATATTTTGGAGCTAAACAAACCTTTAGTGTATATATTTTGAGATCTCAAAGGACAATTTGTTTGAATTGCAGCCTGCCTTTTGTAAGTAGCTTTTAAACTTAAATCTTTCCAAATCCTATGTGCCTGTCTCTGTTAAGATTGTATAGGGCTACATCGGTATTGATCTTTGTATATTGATACAAAATTAAGATTATATTTGGCTACAGTGGTATTGACCCTTGTATATTGATGTAAAATTAAGATTGTATTGGGCTACATCGGTATTGATCTTTGTATATTGATACAAAACTAAGATTATATTTGGCCACATTGGTATTGATCTTTATATATTGATACAAAATTAAGGGTAATGCTTCTTAAAGGTATTGTTCATAGTAATACTTAAAAATGAAATGTCAAGTTTTGACCTCTTGCTACCAACCGACATAAACTGTTTAGGATAATTAAGAAACGGAAACTAATAGTCATGAAAACGTGTCATTTTGTTAGTTACTATGACAGTCTATCACAGTTATTTTCTAAGCTACTCAGAAATCAAGTTGCTAAGAGACAAGCAATATTTGCTTATCTAAATATAAGAGATAGATAGGGCATCTTCAAAAACCTCAAGAGATGTGCAGAATATGGCATTCAAAGATGTTTTCTTAACTTAAGATTTTTTCATATCGAGACATGTCAGCTCCTGACAGCACCCCCTATTCTACTCCAAGTAGAAGATGAGCATCGAAGAATCTCCAGTGGGAGATGATTGAATTGGTGGTAAGCCGTTCTCTTGGCAAGAAAAACCCCTTGCTTCAACTGTAGACAGACTTCTGTCCAAAAAGGACAAAACTTGGAAGCAGATAAGTCGACAGCCTAGCTCTACCAAGACAGGGTAGGTAAGTCCTTCATAATTCCTGCTCTACAATCAGTGTCTGTCAGAGAAACGGGGCCAAACGGCTGAAGATTGATGCTGTGATGTATGGAGAGAAAATGGGAACTGTCCAGGCAGCCACTGGTATGTCATTTCTTAGTTTTGGAAGCTGCAGGCCCTGCACTTCCTATATAATCAGATATATTTATCCCTCTCAGGTCTCTGAGGTGGTTGAAGAATAGATAGCTAGAGTCTCATAGTTCATAGTTAACTTTTGAGTTGTTTAGGAATCAAGAGAGTGTTCTGGATCTAAGAAGATGTTTTTAAAAATTGTGATGCAAGTTAGTATGAAAGCTGAGTTAGATATAGAACTTTAAACTCATGGAGATGGTTAGATAGTAGAATGTTAAAGTCAGGTGCCAAATACATATGGACTGGACATTGGGAATGTATGCTAAGCCATATAACTCTTATAATCGTGGCCTATTTATTTCTGTTGTTTTGTATTGTATTTATAGTTATAAGAAAAAGAACCATTATTTGGACTGAAAGGGAGAGCTGTTGGGGGGAAAAATGAATACCTTAAACTAAAAAAAAAAAAAAAAGAGGGGAAGAGGATGGTGGGGCTGAGGGGGAGGAGGGTGGAAGGGTGGGACTGGAGGGGGGAGTAGGGAGGGGATTGTGATTGAGATGTAACTTGAAGAAATAAAAAATAAATTATTAAAAAAAAGAATGATGTTACCTGCAGTAAATAACTGATTGTTTTCCGTTCTATCCTTTAAGAAGACAATGTTATCTTAGCTTGCTCTAAACACAGGTATAGGAATGTAGGTCCAGTAATTCAAGTAGTATTTAACTTGAGGACAAAGTTGAGTTCAGTTTTCAGTCTCCATGTTGGCTATTATATACTCTTTGAGATATAATTATTTTCTGGGGGAACTGATCAATCCAGATCTGTGCTAATGCTTAGTATAATTTTAAACATTCTCATATCAGCCTCTGTATTTGTCAACTGCCTGTTCTTTTTGAATAGTGTATCTTGAATGATTGGTCAGAGTCTGGGTATATTATAACATTGAATTTTTGGGAATCAACATGTTTATGATGTGCAACTCAAATGGATGAATATGATTTAAAGCACTTTTGTAAGCTAAGAGTTCACAATATAAAACAAAACATCAGTTTTTATTCCTAATCTGAAGGTACTGTAGAAGGAGGTGAAGGGCGTTTGCCAATGTTTCCTATGGCCTAATGTCTTTGTTTCCAATATTAACTAGTAATACAACTGAAAGATTTCCTGAGCTGTAAATGGGACACTCCTTTAAAATAACACAGGGTGCTCTACTGTGTGGTACATATCTGTAATCCCTGCTTTCTGGGAGTCTTAGGCAGGAGGATCACAAGCTCAAGGCCCACTAACGCTACAGAGTGAGTTGAAGAACAGCCTAGGCAAATTATCTCAAACACTAAAAAGAAACATAAAAAAGGAATGGAAATTCAGTTTAGTTGAGAAGCACTTCCTTCATTCATTGATGTCTTGGCATCAATCCCAAGTACTAACAAGACAGAATAAAATGAAAGAACAACAAATACACACAAGCATGTATGTACCCAAGCGAGGCCACACACCCAGGTGTACCAGATAGTAATGTTCTATGTTAGGAGTTCAGGAGTTCAGTATTTGGAGTGACTTTATCTGGACACATCAATTTTTAAGTGCTTGTGGATTTTGTAGTCAATGGAAGAGTTTCTTTTCCTGGATACAATGAATAGGCAGTGTTACATGGTAACAAGGTGTTAAGGTTTCAGCTGGAAATAGGGTTGCCACTTGACTGAGATGAGGTCTTCTTGGATTATCTCTGGGAGAGGGGTTACTATAATCACAAGGTCTTTCCACGTGAATCAGGGAAGAAGATGCCTCAGAGTCAGGGAGAAGTCATCATATGAAAGGGGGGGGGTAAGAGTGATGCAATACTGATTTTGAAGATGAAAGGAGATCAACAGCCAACAGATGCAGGTATCTCATAGGGCTGCAAAAGGGAAGGAAATGTACTATCCTCTAGAATTTCCAAAAAGCTTGCAGCCCTCTGACTCACTGATAATAGCCTAGAAAAATAAAATTGCAATGATAAAACTGTAAGAGAATAAATTTATGTCATTTAAAGTAGCTCATTACCTAAGCAACAGAAATGAAGGTTGCTTTAGTGACTTCGTCTAGTTCACCAATTAATCTGTGAGTCATAGCATATATTACTTCCTCTTGCTTGTGGATCCATTCAAAAATCATGAATCAAGTAATATTTGCGGCAGCACAAATTTTGTTTTCAACCTTAATTCAAGTGTAAGTTTTATTCTTTTTTTTTACATTTCTTTTTTTCCTTTATTTTTTATTTCTTCAAGTTACATCTCAATGGCAGTCCTCTCCCTATTCCCCCCTCCAGT
This sequence comes from Lophiomys imhausi, assembly GCA_907164525.1. Classification (NCBI taxonomy): domain Eukaryota; kingdom Metazoa; phylum Chordata; class Mammalia; order Rodentia; family Muridae; genus Lophiomys; species Lophiomys imhausi. The sequence continues at coordinate 2,984 of CAJQZJ010024397.1, read as the reverse complement.
CCCACCCTCAACCCCCATCCTCTTCCCTATTTTTTTTTAAGTTTAAGGTATATCTTATTTCCCCCTTTCAGTCCAACAAATGGCTCTTTCTCTTATAATAATAAATACAATACAAAACAACAGAGGTAATTAGGCCACAGTTATGAGGGTTATATGGCTTAATGTACATTCCCAATGTCCAGTCTATATGTATTTGGCACCTGACTTTAACATTCTACTATCTAACCATCTCCATGAGTTTAAAGTTCTATATCTGACTCAACATTCAGACTAACTTGCAACACAATTTTAAAAGCATCTTCTTAGATCTATAACACTCTCTTGACTCCTAAACCACTCAAAATTTAATTATGAGGCTCCAGCTATCTGTTCTTCAACCACCTCAGAGACCTGAGAGGGATAAGTATATCTGATTTTATAGGAAGTACAGGGCCTGCAGCTTCCCAAACTAAGAAATGACATACCAATGGCTGCCTGGACAGTTCCCATTTTCTCTCCATACATTACAGCATCGATCTTCAGTCGTTTGGCCCTGTTTCTCTGACAGACATTGATTTTAGAGCAGGGGTTATGAAGGACTTGCCTACCCTGTCTTGGCAGAGCTAAGCTGTCGACTTACCTGCTTCCAGGTTTTGTCCTTTTTGGACAGTATTCTGTCTACAGTTGGAGCAAGGGGCTTTTCCTACCAAGAGATAGGCTTGCGACTAATTCAATCATCTCCCACTGAAGATTCTTCGATGCTCATCTTCTACTTGGGGTAGAATAGAGGGTGCTGTCAGGAGTTGATATGTCTCGATATAAAAAAATCTAAAGTTACAAAAACATCTTTGAATGCCATATTCTGCAGATCTCTTGAGGTTTTTGAAGAGGCCCTATCTATCTCTTATATTAGGGTAAGCAGATGTTGCTTGTCTCTTAGCAGCTTTATTTCTGATTACCTTAGAAAGTAACTATAATAGGCTGTCATAGTATCGAACAAAATGACCGGCTTGCATAACTATTAGTTTGCATTTCTTAATTATCCTAAACAGTTTATGACAATTAGTAGTAAGAGGCCGAAACATCACATTACATTTTTTTTTTCTTTACCTCCTATCCCTTCCATCCCATTTCTCTGGGGTGGAGTTCCTTATATAACAGTCCCTCATCTCAGTTGAGAGGTCGTTTGAGGGTTTGAGTTGATTTATTTTAAATGGGAAACTGACAGGTTAAAGAGAGCTTTGATGATATCAGACTACACTAAGGGTAAATGTCATAGAGCTTGTCTCATTCCCCAGGTAATAGGCAAGAAGCATATGTGTTACAGCTTCAGCAGAAGAAAAATCACACAACCTAGTTAAGCATGGTCTTGTGAAATGTGATTGAGTTTGTGCCATCCAGATACTAAATAGAACTGTGTCCAAAGAGTTTGGGATACACCCTAAGTGGCCAGCCTCTTATATAACAGGGATGAAAATAATTGAGACTCCGCATTTACACAGTTTTTTCCTTAGCTTTGTGCATCTTGCTCCTGTGAAAGTGCTATGAATGCTGCTTCTCTGGGTGTTTCTGGATTTACGTTTAATGTGATGATGGATTATGGATTTCTGTCTGCCTGGTCTGGTGCATTGTTTTACATCTAAAACCTTGTGTATTCTGTTAGCCTAATTACTAGGGGAACGGATAGATTTATTGGTGACTGCTATAAAGGAAGCCAGGTGAGAAGCGGGAAAGACAACACGAATCCAACAATCATTTTGATTGAAGTTTTTGCCAAATTATAAGTCAACCATAGCAGGGCATGGAATTTACTATAAGGAGTGGTTAAGAGTATCAAAGACAAGAGCCTTATAAATGTCAATAGTAAGAGAAAGTAAGTATAAGTTAAAAATCTAGACTCTTAAAACAGCTGAGATAAAATAAAATCATTGAGAAAATAAGAAATAACACAAGGGATTTTTTTAAATTTATTTTTTATTTCTTCAAGTTACATCTCAATCACAATCCCCTCCCTACTCCCCTCCTCCAGTCCCACCCTTCCACCCTCCTCCCCCTCAACCCCCCCATCCTCTTCCCTTCTTCTTTTTTTTTTTTTAGTTTAAGGTATTTCTTTTTCCCCCCAACAGCTCTCCCTTTCAGTCCAAAAAAATGGTTCTTTTTCTTATAACTATAAATACAATAAAAAACACCAGAAATAAATAGGCCACAATTATAAGAGTTATATGGCTTAGTATACATTCCCAATGTCCAGTCCATATGTATTTGGCACCTGACTTTAACATTCTACTATCTAACCATCTCCATGTGTTTAAAGTTCTATATCTAACTCAGCTTTCATATTAACTTGCCTCATAATTTTAAAAATATCTTCTTAGATCCAGAACACCCTCTTGATTCCTAAACAACTCATAATTTAACTATGAGACTCTAGCTATCTATTCTTCAACCACCTCAGAGACCTGAGAGGGATAAATATATCTGATTATATAGGAAGTACAGGGCCTGCAGCTTCCAAAAGTAAGAAATGACATACCAGTGGCTGCCTGGACAGTTCCCATTTTCTCTCCATAATTTACAGCATCAATCTTCAGCCATTTGGCCCCGTTTCTCTGACAGACATTGATTGTAGAGCAGGAATTATGAAGGACTTACCTACCCTGTCTTGGCAGAGCTAGGCTGTGGACTTATCTGCTTCCAAGTTTTGTCCTTTTTTGGACAGAAGTCTGTCTACAGTTGAAGCAAGGGGTTTTTCTTGCCAAGAGAAAGGCTTACCACCAATTCAATCATCTCCCACTGGAGATTCTTCGATGCTCATCTTCTACTTGGAGTAGAATAGGGGGTGCTGTCAGGAGCTGACATGTCTCGATATCAAAAAATCTTAAGATTATATTTGGCCACAATGGTATTGACCCTTGTATATTGATGTAAAATTAAGATTGTATTGGGCTACATCGGTATTGATCTTTGTATATTGATACAAAATTAAGATTATATTTGGCCACATT
>CAJQZJ010024394.1:0-10316 GCA_907164525.1 Lophiomys imhausi | reverse complement strand
ATCAGGATTCTTCTGACAGCATTTATTGAACAGCTCTTTTAGATAGCATGGTGGAGAGGGACCCCGAGCTCCGGCAAGCGGCCGCTTATATAGCACATAGGGAGACTTGTGGAACCCTCATTGGCTCATACGAAATCACCTAATTAGCATGAGATCGCAGTGCCAAGAAACGCGCCTTGCACATGCGCACACCGGCACAGCACCTCTGTGAAGAACCAGGAAGCAGGAAGCCGGCGCCATCTTGTAATGGCAATTGCGGCTCCTGACATCTCCTCCTTCTTTATTAAATAGCAAAACACAACAGTCCACTTTGTCACTGATCAAGCCCACCGTTCTACCAGTGGAGCGATCAAGGTAGTTAAATGGACTAAAGACCCTGTGTGCCTGAATTCCAGTGCAATGGGAACACGAGCCCTGGGAGGCACACAGGACTGTCATCAGAACGCCTGCTGCAATGGGAACACGAGCCCTCAGGACAAATTTATGATGACAGTGTCTCATTGTTTTAGCATATTTAACCAAACTCTAGGAGAAGTTCCAAGTTCCACGGCAAGTAAGGCCTGAGTGATTAGCACCTTATCTCTATTGTGTTGTTTTTTAAATTTGCAGAGCAACCAGAGGGTAATCAACATTCCCCCCGCTAAAAGGCAGCCCAATAACCCGACTCCCACCCATTCCTTAAAGTAGGAGAAAGCCGACTGAAGCCAGGAAGCCAATCCTTTTGTTAGGGACAGATCCAAACGAATGGAGTTAATTTGAATGATAGCTACTCGTAGCCTTCTCATGGTTTCATCAAATTCCACAGTCCAATTTTGTTGCAACTGTTGAGATAAAATCTTAGACAAGTTAGCTGCTTTAGTAAAATTTTCATATTGGACAGAGGTAACACAAAGTCCAGGAAATTTAATTTCACGGTTTTTTCTTCTTTTTTACTACTTCTATTAATGGCGGGGCAGACGGAACTGACCCTGGAGCATATGGGTCAGGCCGATACCGCTCAGCCTCATATCGAGCTGCCTCTTCTTCTAACTCAGCTTGATCATCTGAATCCAACACACCCTCCTCTGACGAGGAAGATGTTGAATCCTCTTTCTCTTCCTCACCCTCTGTAGAGGTCTCCTCTGAGGATGAGTCTCCAACCCTTAAATTCTTAAACTCTTCAAAGACAGGATACAATGTGTCCTTTTCTTTTGTCATTTCTTTACTTCTGTTTATTCTCTTTTTAATTTTAATCTTAGCGCTCTTTTCCTTTTCTGCTTCTGATAGGCTATCCTGATGATCTGCTAGTGCTCTCTGTCCTTCCCGAACCTGTTTTTGACATCTAGAGTCGTCAATACAAACTCTAATCATTTTATACAGTGGCCACGTTCCTGGTCTAAGTCTCCCTCTGTCCTTTTCATTACTGAAATCAACTCCAAGTTTTTCCCAAGACCCTTTGGTTAAGGATCCGGTCGAGACAAACCATGGAGCAACTCGATCTACTTCTTTTAGAAAATTGCATAGAACTCTTTCAGGAACTTTTAGTCCGCGTTCCTTCAACAACGCCCGCATTGCTGAAAGGAGCAGCTTCATCTGTTGATTGCCCATAGTCCTTTATTTACAGGACAAGGCGAACCTGCACAGTTATCTACCTGTGGCTTATGGTTCCGGTAAACAGGGAGGACAGGTACACTCCTTCCCTTGTTGATGGCAATTAAGACAAAAACAACACGTAATGACCACTACCGCCCAAACAGGAAGAACAAGAGCCAGTCAAAGGGGATCCACCATACCTTGCAGAAAAGCGTCTAGACATCCTCCGCCATCAGTTCTGAATCCTCTGTCGAGCCTACAGGATCCCTCGTAGCTGGACCGGAGCTCCCGAGACGTTCGGCCTCGTTCCCGGGTTTCGGCACCAGATGTCGCGCCCGCCTCGCCGATAAGGAAAGCGACACACATCAGGATTCTTCTGACAGCATTTATTGAACAGCTCTTTTAGATAGCATGGTGGAGAGGGACCCGAGCTCCGGCAAGCGGCCGCTTATATAGCACATAGGGAGACTTGTCGAACCCTCATTGGCTCATACGAAATCACCTAATTAGCATGAGGTCACAGTGCCAAGAAACGCGCCTTGCGCATGCGCACACCGGCACAGCACCTCCGTGAAGAACCAGGAAGCAGGAAGCCAGCGCCATCTTGTAATGGCAATTGCAGCTCCCGACACAGTAACTCTGTGTTTTTTATGGCTCTTTTTTCCCTGCGTTCAGAATGCGTCAGTGTAGGTCGCCGCCATCTTCGCTCCCTAAAATAAAAGTTTTATTAGCAACATCATTATTTGTAAATCAGGGAATTATTTGTAATGCAATATTAACACATTTCGTATGTTCTTATATAAGTTAAATATCTTATGAAGAAACAAAAATAATGTTTAGTTTTGCCACAGATTACATATAGTGAGGAAATGCTTAATTTCCCAGTATATCTTTTTTATACTTTCTAATTTATTTTAACCATGGTTATCCCTTAACATGAAAATCATCAAAAGTTAAAATAAATGAACTTTAGGTTTATAAAGAGGAACTGAAGCTGAAGAAGTAGATTTTACATTTATCTATTTGTGTGTGCGTGTGTGCGTGTGTGTGTGTGTGCGTGTGTGTGTGTTTGCGTGTGTGTGTGTTTGCGTGTGTGTGTGCGCGTGTGTGTGTTTTCATGTGTGTGTTTGTGTGTGCGTGTGTGTGTGTGTTTGTGTGTGTGTGTTTGTGTGTGTGTGTGCATATACATATATTCTATGATAAGCATGTGGAGGTCAGAGGACACCAAATTGTGGGAACTGGTTTTCTTCTTCCACCATGTGGTTTATGAAGATTGACTAAAGTCATCAGATTTAGCATGAAATACGTTTACTTGCTGAGACATTTTTTACAGCCTATAAATATCTTTTAAATCCAAAGAAATCATAAACAAAGATATCTTTCCTCAAATAATATTTAAATTCTGAGATGTGAAAAAAAGACTGAAATTTTTAATGAAATCTTGAAAAAGCTTAATGTATAACAGAAGTCAGTATTTTATTGAATGATTCAATATGAAACAGTAACAATAAAACCACTCAATATATAAGGTTTTTGGGTCAGATAATTAAGAGAAAGCATCCTGTTTTGCAGCTGGAACCAAGGTGGCCATTCTAGAGAAGAAGAAATAGATGGTTCCTGCTGTGTCAGAAATCCTTTAGAAAGCAATGGAATTTCACAGATGCCCGCAAAAGTGTGGCAACAGATATTTTGAAAGGCAAGAAGTAGTTTATCTATGAAAAAAAATAAGCTCCATCTAAAGGAATATAGGCAGATGGACAGAACTGAGTTTCAAATGGCTAGTATGACACGAACATTTGGCAACTTCTATGTACCACAGACCACAAACTGGCATTCTACATCAGAATCAGAGTTATCAGTAGTGTACGCCAGGAGATCCGAGAGGTGCTGTAACATCTTTGCCTGTTTCAGACATTCAACTGCATCGTTGTTAAGGTCAACATGGCTTCATCTAACATGCTGAGGAATATGAAACTTTATGCTGTGTGGGGTAGTCTGCACACTTAATAAGCAGTTAGTACCTGGCAAATTGAAATAAGCAGAGGGAGGAAGAGAAGACTGGGAACAGAAGAGCCGAGGGGTCTCCACACAGATGGCTGTCAATTAATGCAAACTGTGACAGCAAGAAAGTGTCACTTTTCATGTTTTTAATGAGATCAAAAATTATAAACTCAAATGCTAGTAAGAAAAGTTAAGTGCGACCATAAAAAACAGCCAGGATAATATTTGCTAGCAAGTCCCAAAGAATATTAATGAATAAATCTTGCTCTTTCTATCATGGGAACCCTATTTCTTGGAATTTAGTTCACGTTCCTAAGGTTTTGTGAAATGAATATATGTTTATTATTTTGTTATACATTAGACTGGAAATGACATCATCGATAGCTGAATCAGAACTCATTCATATTTTGCTCTTTGTAATATAGTTTGACTATTAAAATGACAAGTACATTTCTGAAGAGATAGAATAAGGGTTAAGATCAATTACTGCTCTTGCTGAGAGCCAGGGCTCAATTCCCATCACCCCCATGGCACCTCACAATCCTCCATAATAGAGTTCCAGGGCATGTGATGATGTCTTTACACATTTGGTGAGGGTGCAATCTGTTCACTTACATACATTCAGGCAAAACGCTTATATGTATAAAATATCGATAAGTAAACCTTCAAAGTAAGAATTAAAGACAAAGTTGCTATTAAGTAAATCCGCATATGTACATATTCTAGTGCCTACAAATACACAGATAGTCAAAACATATACATAAGCTTATATGTATATGATTATGTTAAAAGAGACAAAACTCAGCTAGGATATATATGTTATATTCACAATATATGAAATATCTATTATGAAAAAATTAGGAGAATAAGATAGAAAGTATACCATTGAATATGCAAAATGTAAATTAGGAAGCACGTCTTTTTTATTTTGTCAAAATATCGTTATCTTATTATTTCAAAAGCTTTAGATTAAATTAATAGGGAATAAAATATTAAGGCATAGTAGTGGGTGTCTATTTATTAATTCTTGTGTGATTCCAGGGTAACACGTTAATAAATTATAGAAAGAAAATGGATAGGCTTATGAATGCAGGATAACTTAGTGTTAAGGACAACATTACATTCATTCCTTTAGATTTTCTGAGAAAGATGGCGATCACTTGGTGGAGTTTTTGAATGATGGTGAGTATGTCACTCAGGGAACTTCTTGTTTCCACCTTATTAAGAACCTACATCAGGTTGTTATTATTGTTTTAAGAATGTTTTTTGTATGTACCAGAAACCCAGATTCCTTCAACTGCAAGATGAGAAATCTCTATTCCTTGGTTATTAGTCATCATTAGCCACAGTAATGGCCACCTGTGCAGATAAGCCCCACAATTCGCCCATGTCCCATATAGCTATACTTTTGATACTTTTCTGGCAATTCTGGTTTACTTAGCTATTCAGACAGAAAGACTACTAAAGTAAAAATCAGGAAGAATGTAGTACGAATGCGAAACATAATAGTAAACTATATATATTTAAATATTTAAGTGAGAGAGCATACCACAGGCTTCCTTTGTTAACAACAGGAAAAGAGAAGGGTCACTCCTTTAGCAAATGAAGCAGCTTCCTATTTCTGAATATATTCACAGCTGGAATTTCTGTTGCCTTTATTTGGGTATTCTCATACTCTTTACAGATTGGGGCAATAAAATTTAAACATTTTTTTCTGCTTTATGTTGATTAAAAGTATTTTCAGGGTATCTAAATTTCAAGTATTTCATATTAACATGTCCAATAGGACTGCTTTGTGGGCATTTTGCAGCTATTGCAATCAGTCATTCTATAGCAGTTTCCTATTTGTAATAACATATTTTTAATTAGTTCAGTGGTAAGTGTTCTGCATTTCTAGCAGATATATGTTCTGATCTTCAGTTCTTATCTTTCTACAAACCATGTTAAGTGATTCAAATCATAAAGATTTATATATCTGAAAACTCCAATACCCACATAATGGCTATTTATAGTCTGTATTATTTAATTTCATATGCTACTTAATACCATTATAACCAATTGTTGCCTATCAGGAATAACATTTATTAACTGCTTCTTTTCATGTTATCCCTGTCCTTAAAAGTGTTATAGATGTATGAACTCACATGTGTGCCAGTGACAGGAAAGTCAGCACAAAACTTCCTGGGTGACAAAAGAGATGAATGGGAATGGAGGGGCTGATAAGAGAAGGCTAATGGGAGAATATGTTCAATGTGTATTGTCCATTTGCATTAAATGGCCTTTGGTAATCTTATATTATAAATGTATATATTTTAAAGAATGTTATATGGAAGAATGTTTATGAACATGAAAATAAATTTCATAGTTGCATGTTTTCTATGGCATAAAAATGAAATTACTTGGCATGTTTATGATGGCCATAGCTTATTTTCTATCTGAACACTCATATTTCTGAAATAACTTTACTTGAATTGTCACTAGTATTACTATAAACTTCCTCAAATTCTTTTTGGAGTAAGAATGTTATTAGTAGTCACCCAAACACTTCATGCTTATTGAGTCACCATCACATTATTAGTTACTGTCATTTAGTTTGAATCACAATTGCAAACACGTTCATAATTGATTGGATTCATCTCCTTTCTTTTCTTTTAATCAGAATTACCTCTTAGTCCTTAGCCAAAACCTAGTGTGACATCATAGCCTATTAGCACTTAAAGAGATGTAGTAAAGCTTTTTAGAGATGAGACAAAGTTTTGGGATTGAATATTGTGTATACCTTGCACACACAAGCTGTCCATTTGTACTCATCTTTGAAAACTTTCAAATTTCTCTATGAATATATATGTGTATATATACATACACATATATGTATATAAAGAAATCACTCCAAATAATTATACATATAAACATTGAGGTTTGATAATCCTAGACAAAAATCTGAAAAAGAAAATCTTAATTGTAGGTATTTCTCACTAGTAGACAGACTTTCACTGAGTCAACTGTGTCAGAATTTTCTAACACATAGATACAATTGCAGTTTGGATGGATTATACAGAGTGATTTACTCTTAAATTAATAAAACCAGAAGAAGATTGAGAAAGAGTCATTGCAGTTTCCTGACAAAATACCAAGTCTTTAATCACTGACTAGCTTAACACTAAGTAAATTGTTTTATATCTCAGTATTTTTAGGAATTAATATTTAGTGATATAATGTTTAAGAGATATTTTTGAAATGCCAGCCACTTTTCAGAATTAACCTATTTCTCTTTTTACAATAGTTGTGTCATTTAAAATGATAGAGATTAGCTGGAAGGGGCTAGCTTGAAACAAAATAATTCCTTCCTTTCTACTATTTTAGTAGCCACCTCCTCTTGTTTTTATGTGAGTATATGAGGGTTCTGGAACATATCTCTGCTATACTTGGTGAAATTACAAAAATAAATCCCATCATCATGCACCTTTAGAGGCATCACTCCCTTCTCTTGTTTAAGTAAATATCTCAGTCTTTTCATACCCTGAGGCCTAAATTAAATCAAAATCATTTCAGAACTCAAGGATGGATTAAGTCACCAGTACAAAGTGGCACAAAGGAATCAAGAACACCAGATGCATAGTTCAGCCACACAGTAGCTTTAAGCATCAGTACTCTGTTAAAAGGCATATATGCTCTTGATCAGTGATAGTGATGAAGAAATTGTGGCTATGGAAATTAGTCTTTTCTTACTCAAGCCTGGGATACTAGTTCAAAGTGGATGCACCTGAGTGAGATTTTCAGGAGAGATGGGAAATGGGTACAATTTTTAGGAAGATCCTAGACAAGTGCTCTCCTTTCATAAAAAGTATCCCAGGCTGACTTCCAATGTAGCCTCTTTATTTTTTTCTGTACTAAGCAGACAAGAATGGAAACTTCCTGTGTTAATTTTTATTTATTAGTTCACTTATTGTCACTTATTGGTTTGTTGAAGCATTATTAGAGGAATGAACACTGACATTTTTGTTTCATAACAACCAGTTCATGAAGCTGTGGCAATATCCATTCATCTCAAAATATAAGTATATGTGAAGGTGCTGATGTTTTGGTGGAAAGGAAAATCGAAGTGGCTACAGAAAGCTCTACAGCATTGGGAAAACTCCAGAAAAATTCATGGGAAGTCAGTCTTGCTAAAATCAAGGCATATCCTTAGTTTAGGATTCAGACTAGTCATAACATATGTTTAGCCATATGAGTATCAGTCAACACTGATAAAGTACTTACTATAACAGGCCTTCATATAATGTGTGATCCCATAATAAATGTGGATATCTCTCCGTTCTTATCTTTTTGAAGAAATGAATTTAATCAAGATACTTCAACAGTTTGAGCAGATATTATATAGTAAAGCAGTAGAAGGAAATAAAGATTGGAGTGAGCTGCTCCAAGGTGAGGAATAGCATAGTCAAGTCTGTGTTGTAGATTTTCAATACACTTTAGTGAAGTAAGTGGCATATCCATGAGGTAACATGGTAACATGATACTTTTCCTATTCAAAATCAATGGTGGACTGGATTGATTTTGAGTCTCCCCCTCAAGGTATTCCCTCCAATGACCACCACAAAAAGAGGAAGTTTTAAAACTACTGTGCAAATGAAATTATGATGCCAAGTCTTTTGAAGATTCAGATTGTTAGTGACTTTTCTCTTGCAATGACAAAACACTATGACCAAGGCAAGTCTTCTATATGGAATCTGTGGGGTAAGATCAGTGAATACTTTCAGAAGATTGACTGTGTTCGAGGGACACAGTGGAGCACACGTGTCTTAGCCACACTTGCATCTTCACTTGTTTCTTATTCATCCACCTGTTTTCAAGACTTTTACATCACCAGGAACATGCCATGGCTCAGGGATGCTTAATACAGGAAAAAAATTCAAATAGAGGCATTTGTGCTGCCATAGCCCTATAGTCCTGAGACATGTGAAGCTGAGATGAAATGACCACCAGCTGGAAGCCAGGCTGGGTTACAAAAGAGATATGAAGACCCTGTCTCAAAAAAAGTCAACAAATATATAGAGTTGGCATTTCTCTACAATTCTTTTTTTTTTTTTTCTTAACAGAACAAATCTGCTTTCTGAAAAAAAATGTTATCAGTTTGGTAACTCATACATTTATATTTACTTTTGCATTAACATTGACAGTTGATGAGGTAAATCCATAGGTTATGGTTTAAAATTGAATAGGTAGAACTGGATTTAACTCCCCATATAAACTAATGAAAAATGTAGAGTATTTGAAACAAGGAAGAGCAAGACCTTGACACTGGGCCTTGGGTCAAAGTCATCTCTCAGAGATGGAAACCAAAGAAGAGACAGGTGCACCTGCCACATCCTTCCTTGTGAGAGACTCTGGGCCATAATGGTGCCAAGAGGAAAAAACGCAGCAGCAGAAATGCCCCCAGGATGAACAGACATTGGTGGGGTTAACAGAAGCCAAGGTCACCAGCATTTGTACTCTTTTATTGTTAAACTATTTCAGTTTGGTGTTCAGTCACTTTTAGAAGAAAAAGACCATACAGTTCTTTCTTTTTTTCCCATTCATTTCACTTATTTCTCATTCCTTTTTAAAGCCAGCTTCATACCTCAGGCATTAAAGCCTCATGCGATTCTCTGACAAGCTCCCTTTTACGATGTGGCCCCAGAAGTGTCAGCTGCAAGCACCTCATCCTTGAAAGGGATTTTTTTTTCAATTAAATTGTTAAGATGTGTTTTTAACGTAGTGCCTTCTGAAAAATCTATTCTCCTGCAGACAGGCTTACAGCTATCTTCCATTAGGGCTGAAAATTGACTTTTTAACCACTGACATTTGACAGGATGTTTATTTTCCTGTTATAACAATTGTCAATTGCCCACCAATTTCTCTTCTCCCAGAAATAATGAAGGTCAGCTGCGATGAACTACACTCTCTGGAGCCTCTCTGACAATTTTTTTTTTTGCTTTCATATTTGGTATTGGAAATTCTCTCATTTTCCTTAAAGGAAAAAAATGCAGACGCTCAGTGTTTCAAAAGATCTCCAGAGGTAGGGCAGCAGAAAGAAAGAGGAGTTCCCATGTTACTCTCAACCTGACAACTAAAACCAGCATTTGACCTACATGGAATGTAAGTCAGTCCAGGCACACTTTTCTTATTTTATTATTACTGTTATTTAAAAAAGCTTTCCAGTGTCAAGATAAAATATAACATTGTTGTTGCTAAGGCAACTTGCTTTTTTTTTCTCTCTCTCTCTCCTTAGGAACAGCAGAACAAATTAGATAAAATTAACAACTCCCTCCCAAGCTTCATAAACTTGGATACATGGATGTCCTAAGCAGGCATAGCTAAATAATTCACTGAGGACCTCAGTAACCAATAGAGTATATGGGCCACATCACCGAAACTATAGTTGTCAATCTGTTTCTTTCTGTAGTAATCTAATGCAAATGAGTGAAATGATATTGATCCCTTGTTCTTATTAATTTTATTCAATTTCATGCCTATCAGTGTTCCTAACACTGAAGCCCAATACAGAAATGTTTTAGCTATAATGAAGTATGAAAAGGCCAACTAATAATGATGGTGTGTTTGTTGCTCAGTACTTCCTTAGACTTCTACATTGGTAGTTCTGCGGTGGTTCTTCCCTGAGGCTTCATTCTACTGTGGTTTCATTAATCTCTTAGCACTGTGTGAAGGGGCTGGTAGATTAATATAAGTTAGATTTAGTGAAT
>CAJQZJ010024393.1:0-10659 GCA_907164525.1 Lophiomys imhausi | reverse complement strand
TTCAGGAAGGACAAATGCAGGTCGAAGGTTTTGTGGCTGGGTTGGTGTCCCAGTCCCCCCACTTGAGGCCTTGTTTGGTAACAGAAGATGGTCGGTTCAGGCTCCATGTCCTCCATTACCAGGAGTCTTTGCTAGCGCTACTCTCATGATTTCACAGAGTTTCCATTGTACTAGGTTTCCACCTTGCCCCTGAAATTCCTCCCCTGCCCCAATTCCAGTCATGTCTCCCAGTATTTTCTCCCTCCCTCCTACTTTTGAGTCTACCCACCCCAGTCTACCTATTGATGGACTATTCTATTGTCCCTTCCTAGGGAGATCCTTGCATTCCCCCCTTAAGCCTTCCTTATTACTTAGCCTCCCTGTGTCTCTGGAACAGAGCATGATTGTCTTTTACTTTATAGCTAATATCCTGGGTTGCCAAGAAAGATAAGATAGCTAAGCAGGGCTCTATGAGCGAGTCAGCAAGCGGTGGTTTCTGCTTCATGCTCCAACCCTGAGTTACCTCAGTGATGACCTGTAACCTATATACTTTTTTCTTCCCATGATGCTTTTGGCCAGAGTGTCTAATCACAGTGATGGACAAATACTAGAACAGAGCAAGTTTCCCAGTGAAAGGTATTTATTGATTCTAAAGCTGAGAGAAAGTGAACCAAACTGCATCCTTCTGACAGGATGGATCTGACACCCAAGAAATCTAACAATCTGGGTGGTAGACCAGTTTTTCTAGGCTGGCCTCACAGAGCTTATAAACTACCTTGTTTTCTCTACCGGGCCTCACTGGATGCACTAAAAATCAAAATAAAACAAAAAAAAAACTGACTGACTCCCCCTATGCCCTCCATCCATAATTGTATTCTGATACCAGATAAGGCAAAATAGAATATCTGTAAACCCTTGAGGCAGACACATACAGAGAGAGAGAGAGACAGAGAGAGGCAGAGACAGAGACAGAGAGACAGAAGGAGACTAAAATGACAGGGGGGAAAAACCCTGAATCAGATATTAAACTAGCCTGCTTCTGTATATCACCAGTCATGAGGAAAGATACAATAGGTTATCTGTGAGCCCGCCCCACACTTTGATTTCAGCTGGAGTCTACTTTTTGTTGAAATTGTTGAGAAAAGGTGGTCAAAGTCAAGGGCAGTAGCAAAGGACAGGAGGTAAGGAATACAGCAAATGATTACCCACCTCTTTCAAAAACCTGATGAAATGAACCTAAGGCATGAAAAATAGGAGAGACATCCTTTGACAGGAGGGTTAATAGACAGTTACAACCTCTGGCCTCATTTTCCAAATAGTATTCACCAAACCTGAAGCATGAACCAAGTTCAGGAAGAGTGACAGAAAGAAAAACAAAAAGAGTGTGCATGCTTCAAGGTCTACCTCGGCAGATTTGCCTTTCTCCTACTATCATTCTAAACTCAAGGACCTGTGCAGCCAGTCTCCACCCCAACTGAGATGAACATTGTCAGACAAGGATTGGATCTCCAGACTCAGAGAGAGACATCTGCTACAAAGCAAAGGGGCATAAAAGAGAAAAGAGGCTACCCTACTTGCTGCCTGTGAAAACATGGTGGCTAGGGGATGGAGATTAGCATTGACTTGTAACCCAGCTGGCAGAAATGAATACATTCTTTAAAACAAAACAAAACTCTTGGGTCCCTCATTCTATCAGACCATTGAAACAATGAAGCACAAGAAACCGGAATCCCTCCCTTACCCAAAGAAGCTTATGCTGAGAGAAAGAAAAGGTTGAAGCCTGGCTACCTGCAAAAGGGGAACTTACCTCCCACAAATTTCCAAACTACCTTGTACAAAGAGACCAGAACCAACACCATGATGGGTCAATGGTGGGTGGGACCACACCTTGACTTAAATGTGTGGTCCTCTAGTTAAATTTTAATCCCATTTCAGTATCCTAAAGATGGACTATTGGGGGAGGGGGGGATCACTGGATCTCTCTGGTCCCTCTTCCCAATGAGGCCATGTTGAATAAATGTCCTTAGTCTGCTTTTTGATATTGATATTAGATGTTCTAAATGCCTTATGGAAGACAAGCAACTGACCCTAGATTCTTGAGACACACTCTGCACCCCCAACCTTGCTGATAGAGAGACTTCCAAAAGCCCACAAGTGTGGTGGTTTGAATGAGAAATGTTCCCCATAGTCTTGGGTGTTTGGACACTTGTCTTCCAGTTGGTGGCACTATTTTGGAGAGGTTTAAGTGGTGTGCCTTGATGGAGGAACTATGTCATTAGGGCCTGGCTTTGGAACTTAAGGCTTTGCCTTACTCCCAGTTTGTTCTCTCTGCTTCATGCTTATGGTAAGGGATGTAGGTCCTCAGCAGCCTGCTCCAGCTGCCATGCCTGCCACTTGCTGCCATGATGCCCTGCCATGATGGACTCTTAACCCTCTAGAACAGCGGCTCTCAACTTTCCTAATGCTGCAACCCTTTACTATAGCTCTTCATGTTGTAGTGATCCCCAACCATAAAATTATTTCATTGCTACTTCATAAGTGTAATTTTGCTGCTGTTATGACACATAAGGTAAACATCTCATAGGCAGGATATCTGATATGAGACCAGAACAGGGTCTTAACCTACAGGTTGAGAACCCAGCTGCTCTAGAATCATTAAGCCCAGATAAATTCTACCTTCTCTAAATTGTTTTGGCCACGGTGTTTTATCACTGAAGCAGAAAGGTAACAACGGGCCTCCATCCTCCCTGTGTGCCTTCTCTTTCCCCAAGCTCTGCTTATGTATGTTTAAGAGAGGACATAGAAGACTAGGCAGGGAGCCCTCCAGAGAAGATATGCTGGTGATCCACTGATCACTGCACTGAAGATAACTCTCTGTGAAGAGCTGACATTGTCCCTGAACTTGGGATCACAGTCTGTACCCTAAGAAGCCAAGTTCATCAACCCATCCTCCAGTCCCTTTTCACAGATACCCACTGGCACCAAGAATCCCTAGCTAACAGAATGCCAGAATCTCTTGTCTGGAAAATGAGTTTAAATCGAAACCACAGATCCTGGTTCCTACCCCTTCCCCTGCCTAGGAATCTGAGAGCCTGGCTGCAGGTTCTTTCTCAACTGTAGAAGAGGCTTCCTCCTCTGAACAGGGGCTCTGACTCCTCTCTTCAGAGACCTTACAGTACAGTCTGTTTGTGTTGCTGGGACCTGAACTACCCTCTAAGCCTCCACTATGCTGTTGCCTCTGTGTCTACCCACTTACCTGAGTCAGAAACACTTAAAAACAGAGTATGTCTCTGTCTCTATGTGTCTCTCTGTCTCTGTCTTTGCCTCCCTCCTTCCCTCTCTCCCTCCTAGTACGATCTCTCCATCATGGCCCCTTTCAGTAGACCAGTATCTTCCTTGACAAATAAGGACATGATTATTTCAAAAGAATTTCCCAAGAGAATAGAGCAACCTACTTTCCTCCCTCCCTCCAGCCCTCCTTCCCTCCCTCCCTCCCTCCCTCCCCTCATTATTTTAATGAAGCTGTGTCCCTCTGCAACACTCTGTTCACGGATGTGACTGCAGAGATGCACCTAGGTTTAAGAGGAATGGGTGGCATGAGCCCCTTCCCTTGAGAGAAACACACCATGGAATTTTCAGACCCATCTTTTAAACCACTGGGACAAGTCTCTTGACTATAGCATCCAAGTGTTCTGGTTCTTCAAGGGATTATGACCAGAGGAAAATTGCTGCTGTGCCCTTTTTTTGTGTTTAGGGGTCTATGGCTTCTGTTCTGATTTTTTGCAGTGCTGAATGGAACAGGATCTTAAGCAAGCTAATCAGGGATTCTAACAGGAGAGGTGGAGGAGGTACAGAGGGATGGAGAGGAGAGAGACAGGACTTGGGGGAGAAGGCAAGGAGACATGGAAAGGGGAAAGGGGAGGAAAGAGAGAGTGGAGATAACAGGAAGGAAGGACAGAGGGGAGGAGATAGAGGAAGGACTGGTAGAAGAAAGATTGTTTGTGACACAAGGCAAGGCTCCACTTCCTCCTTCCCTTTCCCTTCCCTGGCTCTCATGTCTCTCCACTGTTCCAAGGTCAGGAAGACTCAATTTTGCTACTGAGATGAGGCGCTTCACTTCTCTGCTCTAGACTGGCCAACTCTGAGCTTTTCACTTTGTTTTTATAAACTGAAGTGACTGGGAGTCAAGGTTGGAATTGATCCCACCTTTACAAATGACTGGTGAAATCGATACTGCAGTGGCTTCCAAAATCATGTGTTCTGCAGACCCAGCTCTGAACACTTTCTTTATCTCTGGTATTAAAGTGGCCATCGAGCCATCTTTTCTCTTTAATTGAGCTAATAATTTTCCTCTTGACCAATAGGTTGAGTCATACACACAGTTATCACTACTTCACCGTGGCTGGTGAACAAATACTGGAGCAGAGAATAAACCTGTGTGGGAAGTGAAACAAGTTGGGCATGGGTGGGTCACTGGTCCCTAATCTGTCACCCACCCACTGGGTGTCTCAGAGCAAGCCTTCTTTGGACAATATGCAAAATAGGGGATGTTCTTCCCTCGCTGGTCAATCTGTGAAGAGAATAAGTTAGAAAAGAGATCTTCACTGGAGAGATGGCTCAGTGGGTTAAAACAAAAACAAAAACAAACGTGCTTGGACTTGTAAGAGTGATGACCTAAATTTGAATACCAAGAACCTACTTAAAACCTTGAGAAGTAGCATCAAATCTGTTAGTTTTCCAGAGCAGGGGGCGGCTATACCAAAATGTATTAGACCGGTCCATGATAAACAACAGGCTTTCCGTTTTTAATTTCTGCTCATGGTTTCAGAGGCTGAGAAGTTCAAGACCCCAGCACCTAGCAGGTTTGGTTTCTGAACGAGCAAGACCCACTTCATGGTTCATAGATCCTTCCTTCCTGGACATCCTGCAAGGACACTAAACGAATGGTGAGAGTAGTGCCCTCAAGATCTAATCCTTTCCCCCAAAGGAGCACCCTCTCCATATCACCACATGGAGAATTACATTTCAAAACACAAATATTAGCTGGAGCCATCCATGATCATTCAGACCACAGTGTCAAATGCATGAGGCTAGGAGGTCTGAGATTGTTATTTGTCATCTTAAATCCTCTTGTTTTCTTAAACTGTGGCTGGTTTTGTTGCTGTTGTTGTTGTCATTGTTATGTTAGGACTTATTCCGGCAGTACTGGGCCCTGAATCCAGGGCCTCAGGCACGTTTAGGGTAGTAGCACAGCATGGGCTAGGTCTTACAGCTGACTATACTCTCATCTCCTCACTGGGGGATTCTAGGCAGGTGCTCTACCACTGACCCACACCCCAGTCCTCACTGGGGGATTCTAGGCAGGTGCTCTACCACTGAGAAACACCCCAGCCCTCACTTGGGGATTCTAGGAAGGCACTCTACCACTGAGCCACACCACAGCCCCTCACTGGGGGATTCTAGGAAGGCACTCTACCACTGAGCCACACCCCAGCCCTTCACTGGGGGATTCTAGGCAGGTGCTCTACCACTGAGTCACACCCCAGCCCCTCACTTGGGGATTCTAGGCAGTTGCTCTACCACTGAGCCACACCCCAGCCCCTCACTGGGGGATTCTAGGCAGGTGCTCTACCACTGACCCACACCCCAGCCCTCACTGGGGGATTCTAGGCAGGTGCTCTACCACTGACCCACACCCCAGCCCCTCACTGGGGGATTCTAGGCAGGTGCTCTACCACTGAGCCACACCCCAGCCCTCACTGGGGGATTCTAGGCAGGTGCTCTACCACTGACCCACACCCCAGCCCCTCACTGGGGGATTCTAGGCAGGTGCTCTACCACTGAGCCACACCCCAGCCCCTCACTGGGGGATTCTAGGCAGGTGCTCTACCACTGAGCCACACCCCAGCCCCTCACTAGGGGATTCTAGGCTGGTGCTCTACCACTGAGCCACACTCACAGCCCCTCACTGGGGGATTCTAGGCAGGTGCTCTACCACTGAGACACACCCCAGCCCCTCACTGGGGGATTCTAGGCAGGTGCTCTACCACTGAGCCACATCCTTCACCTCTTACTGGGGAGATTCTAGGCAGGTGCTCTATTGCTGAGCTGCATCTCTAGCCCTAGAACACACTGTTTTATTGTGAGCATTTTCCTTCTTCATTCTTAGTGGTTAAAAAAAAAAAAAAAAACTGGTTTTGAGTGACTGTGTGATAATCCATTGTATGAGCATGCCTTGACTTAACCAACCATTCTTCCATTGTTGAACACTCTCTAATTTTCCCTACTGGCTTATTAATAATAGAGAAATATGAATAGCCTCATTCATACATCTTTGTCCACTTCTCTGATTATTTTTGCAAGACAGATTCCTCGGTATTAAATCACTGTGTCAAAGACATAAACAATTTAAAAGATCATCACGTATATTGCCACAAAGCTTTTCAGAATTGGAATCAATTCATATTCCCATCAGCCACTTGGAAGATAACTTCAGTCTCTTCATTCACAGTTCAGCATTGTATTTGAGAATCTATTTCGTTACACAAATTTGATAAGATAAAAAGCTATCTTTTGTGTGGTTTTACTTTTTCCAGCCACATGTTTACTCAGTACGCTGAGCAATTTTAAATTGTTTTTATTTTATTATTGTATGGGAAGCGTTCAAATACCCATGCGCCATAGTGTGTGTGCGTGTGCATGTATATGTGCATGTGTGTATGTATGTGTATGTGTGTGCATGAGTGGGTGTGTGTATGTATATATATGAAGGTCAGAGAATAACTTTGTGGAGTCAAGTAGTCTATTCTCTTCTTCCAGCATGTGGGTTCTGAGGATGTAACTCAGGTTGCCACGCTTGAGTGGCAATCAGTTTATGTTCCGAATCATCTTGCTAGCCTTGATTTCTAAAATTATGTCTAAAATAGATAATTCTAAAAATTATCTATTATGCTGTTTTGCACATCTCCATGGACATGTTATGTTTTCTATATGTTTAATTTTATAATCTTATCTTTATACTTGTATATATTTGTATGTGGGTTGGGTACATGTGCATTCAGTGCCCCTGAAGGCCGGAAGAAGTCATTAGATTCCCTGGAGTTACAAGCAGCTGTATCCCTAATGTGGGATCTGGGACTCGAACTCCTGTCCTCTGCAATAACCGCAAGCATTCTTAATCTCTGAGCCATCCCTCCTACCCCTCTTATGTATTGAACAGATCACTTTTTTGCAGTACTGGAGACTGGCATGTACTAGGCAAGCCCTTTATAACTGGCCTACATCCCAAGCTCTCTCTTTTGACTTTTTATTTTGAAACAGGGTCTCACTAAGTTGCCCAGGCTTTTCTTGAACTCGTTCTATGGCCTAAAACAGACCTTGAAATCACAGCCTTCTTTCCTCAGCTTCCTAAGTACCTAAGTTATTTTAAGTGGCTTTTACCACATCTGTCTTAAAATAATTTTTACATTTTGACTGATTTATTTGTCTTGAGGGTTAGCACCATGGCTCGCATATGGAGACTGGAGAACAACCTGAGGTGGTCAGTTCTTTCCTGCCTACCATGAGGGTCTCTGGCTTGGCAGTAAGCATCCTTACTCACAAATCTATCCCACTGGACCTTAAAATACCTTTCTAAAATAAAGCAATACTCAAAGCCCCTTCTCCTTAATGTGTTTGCTATTATTTTCTCACTTCTGTTCATGATGTTTTGCATGGGGAGGTTTTGGATATTCGTGGTCTGATATAGTGACCTTTTCATGGTGGAAAGGCCGCTCCATCCCTGCTGCTGGGAGCTGAGGGGTGGTTGGCGGCTCAGTTGTTAAAGTGTTTGCTGTGCAACTGTGAGAACATAAATTAAGACACCTCCCCCCGGTACCCACAGAAAGAGTGTGCTCAGAAGAGCCCTTATCAATGAATGAATACCTTCCTTCCAAGAATGACTGAACTATTGCTATAGCCTCCCTGTCCCCTACATGTGCATACACACACACACACACACACACACACACACACACACACACACACACAGCCTTTTATATTTCCCTAGAAGCTTACTTTTCCTTCAGCCAGGAGGCCTTCCCTAAAGCTGAGTAGACGAAGGCACGTGCTCAGACCCTCATGCTTGTGTGGCAAGCACGTTACCAACTGGGGCATCTCTCAATCCCAGGACAGGAAGATTTTCCACAAACAGCCTTTGCTTTCCCAGAGCCCTTCTTCCCAGTCTTTACAGACATTCAAAGCCAGTTAGAGAAGACAGGCAAATTCTAGTTCAATCTCCACTTCTTCCCTTCTGACATCCCCCAGCCCCAACTGTGATGTCTAGATTCTCAAGCTAAATATTTGTTTATTTACATACTTTCTTGTTTGAAAACTTGAATGCATACAAGCACACATTTATCCCTCTCTTCTACTCTAACTGCACTGCCTAATACTCGGTAAGTGCTGTTTCACTGTTGGGATTTTTTTTTTAAACGCCCTATAATTATGAATCTTATTTCCTCACGGACTCAACAAACTTATTATTGTTTTTGTTTTAATTTCTAAGCAAGTGGGTATTTTAGACGCTTAGCATCATTATGACAGTTTTGCTTTGTTATCAGAAAATATGAACCCTGCAATTTCTGCTTTTTGAAATGTATTATGGTTTTCCACAAGGCCTAGTATATGGCCAAAATCTTTTAGATTGATGTTTAATAAGAAACTGAATTCTCTAGATTGAAAAGTTCATAAAGTCATGATAGAAGAGATGAGATAGAGGCCAATGAATCCACTCTTTTTTTTTTTTTTAAAGATTTATTTATTATGTATACAGTGTTCTGTCGGCAGGTATACCTGTAGGCCAGAAGAGGGCACCAGATTTCATTATGGATGGTTGTGAGCCACCATGTGGTTGCTGGGAATTGAACTCATGACCTCTGGAAGAGCAGCCAGTGCTCTTAACCGCTGAGCCATCTTTCCAGCCCATGAATCCACTCTTAACTATTTTATTTTATTTTTATCTACGTGTCTATGTGCATGCATGGGCTTCAGATCTCCTGAAGCTTGTGAGTCCCACAACATGGACTCTGGGAACTGAGCTCGGGTTCTTTGCAATAACTTCTCATAACCACGTGCCATCTCTTTAATCCCTTAAATATTTTAGTTCTTGAATATGTGATCATTACAACACAGAGGTGCTTAGGGAGTTATATCTTCTTTCATACTACATGTTTTGCTGGTGTTTGTTCTGTGTGTGTGTGTGTTATGTATGTGTATGTATGTGTATGTCTGTGGCATATGTATACAGGTGTTCATACCTATGTACACCCACAGAAGCCACAGAAGGAAGTTGAGTGCCCTGATCTATCATTCTCCACCTTATTTTCTTAAGATGGGGTCTCTCATTGAACCTGTAATTAATTAGATTGGCTGTCAGCAAGACCCAGCAATCCCCCTGTCTCTGATCCCCGTGGTGCTGGGACTACAGTTGCAGCCAGATTTTTATGTAAGGGAGGAGTATTACAACTCAGGTCCTCATGCTTGTACTGAAAGTGCCCCTGCTGAGCCGTCTCCCCAGCTGCTTTTCTATTTTTAATAGCTGTGATTTTCATATATTTTGATGCTGTTGACTATTGCATTCATTGCCAAAATAGAATGTCTGTTCGAATTGTTTGATGCATCTTGCCCCAAACTCTGCTGATCACAATGACTTTCTATGTTGAGTGATGTCCTGGGTGTTATGACTTGTTTTATTTACATTTCCACCATTGCACTCGATCTATTTTATCTCAATTGTTCAAAGATGGATACTGAGAAGTGTGGTGATGAAAATGTGACTTGGGGTTAGCAGGGTGGATCAGAAGCTGATAGGCTTGTCATGCAAGCATGAGAATCAAGCGCTTGGAGTCCCCAGAACCCATGGAAACATGGGATGACCATGTTGGCCCACCTGAAATTCCAGCCTCAGAGGACAGAGACAGGGGATTCCCAAAGCAAGTTGTTTAGGAAGACTAGCTATATGAGTGAGCTCTGAGTCTGACTATGAGACTCTACCTCAATGAATAAAGTAGAAGAACAATTAAGGATAATTTCCAACATCAAGCTCAGGGGTCCATGTTCATACATTAAGTACACCCATACACACATACATGTAAAACAAAATCACTGTCATTCACAGGAATATTAAAGACATCATTCTAGTACATTCTTTTGTCTTCTAGCAGGTTTCCCCTACAACCACAGATGTAACTAATCTAGCTGTTAATATAAATGGAAAACAAGAAAGAATATTTGAGCTTTTCCTTAAGACAGAATTGAGTGCAATATTAAAAGTCTTTCTTTGGTTTTGATAGGAACCAAAGATGAGTTCTTCCCACAATAGAATCTCGGTAGTGCTTAGTAAATGCTAAGAAAAGAGAGGGATTCTAAGGCAATGGTAGTAAAAAAACAAAAACAAAAAACAAATAGTTGTCTCATCCAGTTCTTTTTTGAGTATGGATTGAAGCCAGGGCCCTCGCACACTAGCAAGCACTGTGCCACTGAGCCACACCCCAGCCCCTCACTGGGGGATTCTAGGCAGGTGCTCTACCACTGAGCCACACTCCAGCCCCTCACTGGGGGATTCTAGGCAGGTGCTCTACCACTGAGCCACACCCCAGCCCCTCACTGGGGGATTCTAGGCAGGTGCTCTACCACTGAGCC
>CAJQZJ010024390.1:0-11126 GCA_907164525.1 Lophiomys imhausi | reverse complement strand
TCTAATCTATTTGGGGTTCTGTAAGCTTCTTGTACAGTTATAGGCATGTCTTTTTTTAGATTTGGGAAATTCTCTTCAATGATTTTGTTGAAGATATTTTCTGGTCCATTGAGGTGGGACTCTTCTCTTTCTTCTATTCCTATTATTCTGAGATTTCGTCTTTTCATTGTGTCCTTGATTTCCTGAAGGTTTTTTGTCAGGACTTTTTTAGATTTGACATTTTCTTTGACAGATGTATCAATTTCTTCAATTTTATCCTCTGAGCCTGAAATTCTTTCTTCCATCTCTTGTATTCTGTTGGTGATGCTAGTGTCTGTAGTTCCGAATCTTTTCTTAAGGTTTTCCAGTTCTATGGATGTCTCGGATTGGATTTTCTTCATTGCTTCAACTTCCCTTTTCAGGTCTTCCATTCCTTTAAGCGCTTTATTCATTTCCATCACCTCCTTTGCAGTACTTTGTTGTTGCTCTCTGAGGTATTTGATTTCCTCCCTTAGGCCTTCTATTATTAGTATAAGCGTAGGATTAAGGTCATTTTCCTTTGCTTCAATTGGGTTCAGATGTCCAGAGTTGTCTGTAGCATTATTGCTAGGATCTGGAGACATCCTATTGTTTTGTTTTTTTTTTACCATGTTCTTGCGCTGACCTTTTGTCATCAGATGGACCCAGGTGTTATCTGTTTGTTTCTTTTGTTACCTGACCTTGGTGCTCAGGAAAACTCCCTGCCCTGGGGGTTGGCTGATCCTGAGATCCTGGTGTTTACCTCCAGATGGCGGCCAGATTCCTGTGATAGACTGACTGGCTCTCGGAGAGGAGGGTGGCTGCTGCTCTCCTCAACTGCTTGTGACCCAATTGGACCAATATAGAGGGGATTGGAGTGGGGAGAGGGCTAGCCTCTGAGGACCTGGGAGTTGACAGGTCTCCTCAGAAAGGCAGGTAGAGCTGTGGTTGGGTCTGTGTTCTCCTCTCACTGACCCAGTCGTTCTGGCTCCCCAGCTGGGCTGACTATGCAGGCAGGGAGCTCCACCCACAACAGATGCCGGCCTCAGTGCGCCTGTTGCTGACTGCCTCAGATGCTTGGGTGCTAGGGTGAGTGACCCACCCGCCCCAGTATTTGTGGAGAACACACTGTCCCGGGCTCTGTTTGCAGGCAGTCTTGGCTTCTAATTGCTTTGCTGTGACTGGGTTAGGTCTCTGCCTCTCCGCTACAGTGCACACTGTGCCACCATGTTGGAAACTCCGGAAAAAAATAGTCTCACTTACCTTTGCTCTTGTGGTGCGGCTCAAGTGCAGGCTGGATATCAGGCAGACAGGCGGGGCCGCTGGTCTGCGGCTGGAGCCGTGGGCTGGATCTGCTCCTGGGCTAGATCTCTAGCCAGAGCTCCTCTCCAGACCAGTGAAGGAGCTGGCTGATCTCAGGGTTGTGTTCCCGGGAACTGCGTGGGCTCTTTTACCTGGTGACCGGTCTCAATGTTCACTGTGGGCATTCAGACACCGTCTGTGCTTCACTGTAGGCTAGGGGACCTCACATTCACTGCACAATGATTAATCTCATTCACCTACTACTCAGATGCACTGCTCTATGGTCGGCGCCATCTTGGATCCTCCCAGTGAAAATACTGTATTTTCTATCCTATCTTGGTCACAATGTCCAAATTTCTGTATGTAAATAACTTTCTATCATCTAAGACTTTATATTCTCTAACTTTCACAACTTGCAATTACCAACCTTAAAACACTTGTTTATAACTTTCTCCAACTTCATAAAACACCTTCTTAGACTCCTAAACTTCATTTACCAACATTAAAACACCTTCTTACAACTTAAACTTTTACATTCTCCAATATTTATAACTTGTATTTACCATCCTTAAAACATTTCCTTAGACCCTAAAACACTTTCATAGATCCTTCATGACCTAATCTTAATTGTGAGATCTCAACTTCAACTACACCAGAGACATGAGAAGGATAAATATTACCTGAATAAACAGGAAGGGTAGTGCAGTAGCTTCTAAAACTGTAAGATGACAGAGACAGATAGCTACCTGGATAGTCATTCAAGATTCCTCTGAAATTTTGGGGCATTATCTTCGGCCTTCTGTCCCAATATGACAGACATTTTTGTGAAGCAGAAATAATGAGGACTGCTTACCCTGTCTTGGCAAAGCTTGGCAGTCGACTTCCATGCATGTAGTTTGCACAGTTTGGACAGCATTCTCTGTGCAGTTGAAGCAAGAACATTTTCTCACCCAGTGTCTAGCTTGCCCCATTAGAAGCAAACCCCATATGGAGGTTCTTTGATGCCTATTATCTCCTTTGAAGTAGAGTGGGGGTGCTTCCAGGGGCAGATATGTCTCATTTGTCAAAAAGGCCTTTTATTAATAATATGTCTTTAAATGCCATATTCTGTAGATCTCTGAAGTTTTTTAAAAACATCTATGTATTTAATAGGCAGATATTGCTCATATCAATAGGAGGCTATATAAATAAGTTCGAGTGACTATTAACTTGCATTTCTTAATTATTCTAACCAGTAATAGCAGCTTTCAAGGACTAGAACTTCACGTTACATTTTTAAATAATTTGCATGGGTATAATTCCTTATACTAGAGTTGAAACATATAAACATATATAAAGTATGCTGTAACAAAAATAACCTTAAACTTGTGTCAATATACAAAGATCTATACCAATGTAAAAAATTTTGCTTATCAAATGCTCTTTAGTTTAAAAGTATATTAAATAATCTATGAAGACTCAGGATCCAGATGCTGTACTGAAAGCCTGCTAGCTCAGAGAGTCAGAGAAAGTACTCAATTCACCTTCTTCTTCAATCAACATCCCAGAAGGAAAAAAAAACCTTTCTCCTCCTCCACACTGTCTCAAAAACCCTTCAAAGTGAATGTCCCTCCTTTATACTTCCTGTGTATCTCTCTGTCATCCTGACTTCCTCTCACTCTCTATGGCTTTTTCCAATGTTCACTCCCTGTCCACTGTTTACCTGTTTTGCCTCTTGACCTATTGTTGACCTTATTTAATCCTATTTACAATAAAGAGAAACCTCTTGGATTTTCCGTGTGTACTAGCGGTGATCCACATCACAACTAGAAACAAATTTTTCGAGAACACCATCTTGAGGTTCACAGTGTGATCAAACATCCTGCAACAGACTCTAGACTGAAAAAAAAAAAAACATTAAACGCAACACATAGTGTGGCTGCTTACTGAGTTACACACTTCTGCTCAGCCTTGCCTCAAACAGCATATTAGTATTTGTACTTATAGCAGTACTGTGGATGCTCAACTTCTCTTACTTAGGTCTTGAGTAAAATTCCATCAAACTGTATCATGAGTTTTGCTTTGTTCTGTTTTGTAGTAGATTTTGAAAAGCATATCTTCCCATAGAACATCCCAACAGCTTCCTATTTTGAGTCTACCCATGTATTTCATTTCCCTGTGGTGTTTTTCCTTTTCCACTTGTCAAGAAATTGTCTGTGCATTATTCATGGGTAGAAACTTGTTCAACAAGGAAAACATCAGTAATGTCTCTACCCCAACATCAAAGTCTCTCATGTGTCTTGACTTTGAGATTCATCTTACTGATTCAATAATCTCCCTTCAAAGTACTTGTCTTAAATTATCAGTGATGTATCCAGCATGTACACAACGACTTTGTGCAGAATACCTAAACCTGTAAAGCCTTTGTATTCGAAGGCTTAATTCAAAGGCAGGATTTATTGTGCTTCTTCCCAACACCATTGTTCCCTGGGTAAGCATGGGGTTTCATAAAACTTCTGGATACATAACCAAATCCAAATGCAGACTGCATTGTAATTATTAACAAACAGAAATGCCAGTAGCTAAGTTAGACAGTTGGTAGCATTTTTCCTGATGATCTTTCTTGCTCTTAAAGTATATGTATGTCATTGCATTGTTTCTTAATAATATTCTCAAATCACTTCAGCCTGGAAGTTTGGGTACTAAGAAGAGACAAGGCTGTGAGAAAAATAACTCTTTTCCTGAAAACCCATGGATGAATGAGATCATATGTGTGTGTGTGTGTGTGTGTGTGTGTGTGTGTGTGTGTGTGTGTATATATATATATATATATATATATATATATATATATATAAAGCTTGACATCGTAGCATATCCCTTTAATTTCAGCAGTCAGGATGCAGAAGGAGGCATATCTCTGAGTTTGAGGCCAGCCTGATCCACATTTTGAGTTCCAGGCCAACCAGAGCTACATAGTTATAGCCTATCACAAAGAAACCCAAATGCTGGAAGTGACTAGAATGAGCTCACCCTACACTCTATTACTGAATTTATTCAAAGTCTTACCTTATAAAAGTCCTCACAAGCAAATTAATTTGTTTCAAAGCAGATTTGTTCTTCTCCACAAAGAGAAAAGTATGTGTGTTTGCCTATTCTATGAGTACATCTTCCAGAAACTGAAATTGAGGCAAACAAGTATGCAGAGTTTGCCAGCATTTGTTGAAGAGAATATGTGTGTGTGTGTGTGTGTGTGTGTGTGTGTGTGTGTGTGTATACACAACACCTGTTTTTATAGATGGGAATATGCATGTGATTTTTATGCCCAAGTACCCAAATTCACGGTCCATATTTACTATAAATAGAAAACCAAATTTTAGAGACAGATCTGTGTAGAGGAATTTTAATCCAACAACATGGCTACTCTGGCAAAGGATCATATCCAAAGACCAAAAAATCTGTGTGATGCAGCTGGAATACATACATGCTCATAGCACACACCTTTAAGCACTCTGGCTGAAACTGTGGGGCAGACAAACCTGTAGAACAATGTAATTAAATTATTACCAGTTTTTGCAATATAATTAATTGATTGGTGTGTTAATCCTTACCATGCCATTATAAATGATCACACTGATGGATTTTAACAAGCCTTAGCCTGGATTGTGCAATCTTAGTCCATCTAAGATAGTTTAAAACTCTATCCCTCAAATAAAACTCCATAAAATATACATGTGTTCCCTGAGCTCTTAATATCCATGCTATGTAATGTTCCAGGCCACATGACATGATGTTCCTCCATCTCTAACCCATGGAATGTCTTCTCCTTCCTCCTGGCTTCTTCTTCCTCCCATCATCCTCTCTGCCCATAAACCCATGAAACTTTGCCACACCTATCTCTCTCTCTGCCCAATCACAGGCCTTAGTGTTTTATTAAAGCCAATCAGCGACAATGATTAAAAAACAAGGTAACAACATCAACTGGCAACTAGTATACAGCAAACAGGTCTCTGGAAATAGGATAATTAACATTTAGAATACATAACAAATCACTGCATCACAAAGCAATGAATCAGATATTGATTTAACAGAATGAGTCAGAGATAGGATATGCTTGACTCTCACAAGGATAGACAGGAAGGAAAGCTACTTAGGAGCAGTTCATGGGGCTGGAGAGACGACTCAGTGGTTAAGAGCACTGACTGCTCTTCCAAGGGACTGGGTTCAAATCCCAGCACTCACATGGCAGGTTGGAACTGTCTGTAATGGCTGGACATGGTGGTGCATGTCTTTAATCCCAGCACTTGGGAGGCAGAAGCAGGCAGATCTCTGTGAGTTCGAGGTCAGCCTGGTCTACAGAGTGAATTCTAGGATAGCCAGTACTACACAGAGAAACTCTGTTTCAAACAAACAAACAAACAAACAAAAAATAAGAGTAGTTCAGGGTGAGTTGAGTTTGGTGCAGTTCAGTTGAATGCAGTTGAGTTTAGTTGAGCTT
This sequence comes from Lophiomys imhausi, assembly GCA_907164525.1. Lineage (NCBI taxonomy): Eukaryota > Metazoa > Chordata > Mammalia > Rodentia > Muridae > Lophiomys > Lophiomys imhausi. Next base: position 5,353 of record CAJQZJ010024390.1, on the reverse strand, counting down.
GTGCAGTTCCTTCCACTTTGGTTCATTTTGTGCAGTCAGTGCAATTCAGTTCATGGAGCTCAGAAAGGCAGTTTTTCCTAGCAAAACAATTCAGTCAGAAGCTTAAGGAAGCCAGTTTGAATTAGTCAGCTTAGGGAGAAGTCTGAGTTAGAACAGTTGAGTTTAACTAGCCAGCCTGAGTTCAGAAAGAACAAGAAAGAGTGTACATGTTCAGTAGTAAGTCTCAGAGGCTGAAAACATTCTAGGCCTAGGTTAGCAGACAAAGGCTAGATGCTGAAGCCTTCAAGGTCCAGGCATTCAGAAGATTATATTGTACAGAGGCTAGAAGCTTCCATGCCTAGGCCTAGGAATAGTTAGAACAAAGATAGAAATGCAGTGGTCTCAGCCTATGCCATGTATTCATAAAGCTTAGGTATGACTCTCATCTCTTCCCCTCATCTGAGAAAATAGAAGCAACATTTATAATCTGGATGTGACTTAGAAGAATTTCCTTTGCTATTCATATATTTGAATTGTTTGTGTTTCCTACCTTAACCTATGACTTTGATTTTACTCTTGTGTATCTTGAAGGTGTCTTCAAAGTGGCATTAAGAATTGTTGTTAGATTTAATATCAGCAATTTTGTGTTTCATATTAAATGGATTTACAGAAGAAATCATTGTTTTGGATCACCATAAAAAATATGCATTGCATAAGGATATGTGTGTGTTGATGTTATAGTGTGTGTTAGTTGATTTATATCTGACAGCGACAGTTAAGATATACTCCATAGGCTTTCTGACCTTAGCATTGGAAAATCCTTTAACAGCTTTCACAGTATACTGAAGATATGGATTTTAGATTTGAAATCCTCCTAGAGAATTCACTTCTTCATCTGGAGTAAGACATAGTATCTATGATTAGTTTAAGCTCAGACATTCAAAGACATTTTAGAAGCTACAAGAAAGCCATAGTTCTTTTTTAGTCTTTACTAAAGATGATAAATTGTTTCTACACATATTAAGATGATGTTGGTATAGATGGAAAATTGACTTATGGTTAAAAGAATAAAGGTAAAATGCATTTTCTCACTAAAAATTGCTTCATGGGAAAAACAAGGGAACAACCCAGAGACCCAAACAGACAGAAACCTAGCATAACTATCCTATAAAAATCCCCACCCAGCAGCAAGTCCTGGACCCTGTTGCCTGTTAGTGGGACACATTACCCTAGCTGGGCTGCCATATTAAGCCTCAGTACATGACGCAGCTTTTAGCCCTCATTTGACTGATATACTGACGGGAGTTGATAAGTGCAGGCTCCCCTGAACAGAGGAGAAAGAGAGGAAGGAGATGGGGAGGTGGGAAGCAGAGTGTTACCTGGAGGGAAAGAGGGAGGAAACTTTGATCGAGATGTAACTTGAAAAAATAAATTAATAAAAAAATGGCTTCACTAAAGAACTATGTTTAGAGAAATCAGGACATGGAGGAGGAAATATTAAACTAGGAACTAAGCAAACTTGGAAAATATCAGTCCTTGCACTAAACTGACAAGGTCAACATGACATATACCCTGTCCATGTGTCATTTCCCTTATTCTGTAATGAGAACTAAAATAATTACAAAGCAATAAAAATTGGCAAGATGGATAACCAAATAATAGAAAATAAAAATGTAACCGAACTTTTTAAAATTATTCAATACTTATTTATTAGTACAATATTTACTTATACAAATATAAACACTTTAATACTAATCCTACAAATTCCTACAACCCTTTGACCTAACCACTAAACCTATTGATAACTATTACAACTTTTTTCCTAACCTTTTAGAAGTATACAGTCTCAGGGGCAGGTCCTCAGTCGTCAGGAACATAGTCTCTGGGGTAGATCCGTTAATGAACTTAGCAGTCTTTCTTCTGGAATATCTCAGACATATATCCGTCAGGGTAAATTGTGTATGGCAGTCTCACCTTACATAGGCTTGAGGCTTTCTTCTCTCTGGGAGACCCCAACCATCTGTAAGCCAACTTATTTCCTTCATATCAGCAACTCTGCCACTCTGTCTCAGTCCTTAAAGCCAGCCACAGTTTCGTTTAGGACACTGTTTGGACAGGTCAAACTCCTCTAGGCAAAAGCTGAGCCACAGGGTTTAGTCCTTGGCTTTTTGCTATCTTGCTGAGGTATTCTCTGCTCACCAGCTTCTTTCTGCCTTAGGGAGATCTGGCCATCAGTTCACCAGCACTTTCTCCATCAGGACTGGCTAGCATCAAAACTCTCTAGCACCTTGGCTCCATCCACTTGTCCTTAAATAGGTGGAATTCTGTTTCAGCCTAATTTGGGCTCCACCCACTTAGCAGCTGAAAACAATGCCAGGCCAAATACTTTGTTTCTAGTCCATAAAGTCTTTTATGTTTTTCCTGGCTTCAACCTTGTTTTTTAGTCCATTAAGTCTTTCCTGTTTTTCACCTGGCCTCAACCTTGTTTTTTAGTCCATTAAGTCTTTCCTGTTTTTCACCTGGCCTCAACCTTGTTTTTTAGTCCATTAAGTCTTTCCTGTTTTTCACCTGACTTCAACCTTGTTTTTTAGTCCATTAAGTCTTTCCTGTTTCCTGTTTTTAGTCCACAAGCTGATAAGCTAATTGGTCACAGCCAAGTTGATCATCATGCCATGAATTAAGAAACTGTATCAGAAACCCTTAGATATTTACTAACTCCCTACATAAAAGATTATGTGAAAGGCAGTATAATTATGAATGAAAAAAATGAGCCATTTACTGGTTAACTTGAAGTTTTAAAAACCAGAAAATATCTAGATCATTCTAAAATACCATAGCTGAAATATTTCCCTCAGTTGAATTTTTAGTATTTCTAGCCATGCCAAACACTCTATTTTCCTCAAGTATCTCAAATTCTGGCCACACAAAGCCCAATCATACATTTGCCTCCCCAGCTCTTTCTTTCTGCCTGCGTCCAACATCTTCTTTCACATTACCAGAAGTTAAGCTGAAGGAAACCTCAGAGTCGTTAGTCTTTCTTGAAATCTTATCTTCGCTGTATCTCAAACTCATCACTAAATCCTGAGTTCAAGTTCATGTTCAAATGGCCATCATGTCAAAGCCTTCCTGACACTGTCACCTGGCTGATCTAGTAATTTCCACCATAATTTGTAGCAGTAAGTTTTCACAGAAGCCAAAGTTTAATTTACACTTGACCATCAGCACTCTCTCTCTTTATACATGGAGAGTATGCTTCAATCACCAACACGAAAAGACTTCTTTGCCTAACATGATCACTAATTAAGCAGAGATGTTTAATGATGTACTGTTCCAAAATATTTCTCAAAGGAAAGCATTTTCTCTATAATTTGGGAGCCTACTTAACTCTCAATAAAGATCTATAGAAATATGAATCCCAAATAATAGAACTCTGCTTGGTCTCTTTAGTCTCTTTTTCCATCATATTTTCCATATCATCTGTAATTTTTCACTTGCCAATTGTGATGTACAAGTGTTGGTTGCTTCGAACATCTTTCAAAGGTAACTTGCTGGGGAAAGGGTTTGTCAGTTTCATTAATGGGAAGATCTGATTCTCACAAAGATTAGGTAAAAGATATTAATCAAACAATTAATCATTCATCTGAAGTATTTAAGGACATAACCCAGAGAGGAATGTTCCTGCTCTGTATTCCTCTTTCCTAATCATCGGGTTCATATATGTAGTCTCTGAAGAGCTAGCATCATCTGGAAAAAGCCCAGCAAAGGCTTGCCAGTCAATGTAACATTTATAAATGTACAAGACTGTGAAGTATATTAAATATGGATAGAATGATTTTAGAAATTAACTAATGAATGGAAACACCATTCAAAATTTGGAGAAAGCCTGGAGTGTGGGAAGAGTAGGAAGCAGGGCAGGTAAAGGAATTCATAATTGAATCTGTTGAGAAAGTTCTTTAGATAGGACACAGTGTTATAAAATTGGTTACTACAGTCTTCAGTTTTAAGACAGGACATTTGATGAGGCAGGGTTTGGACCCTTAGTAGATGATTCAATGCATCATGTTTTGCCTCCTCGTGTAACCATAATCTATCACTTCTATCACTAAATTCTAATAGCTGCTCAGATTTCCGCTTTTCTCTGGAAAAGTTCCTAGAAGTCTGCTCAGAAGAGAGGATAAAATCCTCAGCTACAGCTCACACAAGATGGTGCTCAGTTAAAGATTGTTAAGTGTGGAGTAAAACATTGTGCCCCTTCCCAGAAGCTGAAGGAATGTGTCTGAAGGTACAAGCTCCTTCCCTAGATGGACTATCCTTATTTAGGATGGAATATTTTCTAGTGTCTTCCTATTCCTCTCTTTTCTCCCTGTGTTCTGTAAGATGTGATAAAAACCAGAATGTGCTCCAGAGAACCCTTCTCTAAGAAGTCTTTTCATATATGGATCGATTCCCAGTGATGATCACAGATCAAAAAATGACTGTCCATAACCCCAGTCCCTCTTGATGCATCTTCATGTGTCTTCTCTGGATGCACCTTCTCTTGCCTTTCCACAGATTCTACCTTTCTGATTCCTTGCCATTGGTGGTTTTACTTAATATGAGACGAATCCAACTGGAATAGTCAACATTGTGCTTGGGATGTTCATCTTTAGAGCAGCTTCAAGTCATAATTGATACATTTGACCATATAGATAAAATCCATTTCATGAATGCTTTATGAAGTAAACTTCCATTTTGAATAGTTAATAAGCATTTAGTGTATTCTAGATTGTGGCTATAACTAGTAGTGCAATCTGAAGATTCTTATTCGCAAATTGATGCACATATTCCTGACTAGTGACCAAATTAATTGTGTGACTGTTGTTGTAAGATTTATTTATGTATTTCAAAACTCAAGTCTGCTGACTGATGGATATGCTACTGGCATCTTCTCTTGCTATTCTGGTCATGTTTGCACTGTCTCAGTGGTAGCAGCCCATGTAGAGAGATTTCCAATTTTGATATAGACAAATCATCAGGTTTATGATTAAGGTACTATTTTGTGTGTTATTAAAAACACATTTCCCAACCTCAAGGGCATGAGATGATCACATAAGCTTAATGGTTTTTTTCCTCTAATGTTAAATCTAGGATACCAATCATCTAAAACGGTCTAGGATAGTTAAAACAAACTCCTAGTCATGCAAACATGTCTCTTTGTTGGCTACTATGACAGTCTATCACAGATATTCTCTAAACTACCCAGTAATCAAGTTGCTAAGAGACAAGCAACATTTGCTTATCTAAATACAAGAGATGGTTAGGGCATCTTCAAAAACCCCTAGAGATCTGCAGAATATGGCATTCAAAGATGTTATCTTAAATCAAGATTTTTTTT
>CAJQZJ010024388.1:0-14628 GCA_907164525.1 Lophiomys imhausi | reverse complement strand
ATACAAAGATCAATACCAATGTGGCCAAATATAATCTTAATTTTGTATCAATATACAAAGATCAGTACCGATGTAGCCCAATACAATCTTAATTTTACATTAATATACTAGGGTCAATACCATTGTGGCCAAATATCGGGACATGTCAGCTCCTGACAGCACCCCCTATATTACTCCAAGTAGAAGATGAGCATCGAAGAATCTCCAGTGGGAGATGATTAAATTGGTGGTAAGCCATTCTCTTGGCAAGAAAAACCACTTGCTTCAACTGTAGACAGACTTCTGTCCAAAAAGGACAAAACTTGGAAGCAGGTAAGTCGACAACCTAGCTCTGCCAAGACAGGGTAGGTAAGTCCTTCATAATTCCTGCTCTACAACCAAAGTCTGTCAGAGAAATGGGGCCAAATGGCTGAAGATTGATGCTGTAATGTATGGAGAGAAAATGGGAACTGTCCAGGCAGCCACTGGTATGTCATTTTTTAGTTTTGGAAGCTGCAGGCCCTGCACTTCCTATATAATCAGATATATTTATCCCTCTCAGGTCTCTGAGGTGGTTGAAGAATAGATACCTAGAGTGTCATAGTTAAATTTTGAGTTGTTTAGGAATCAAGAGGGTGTTCTGGATCTAAGAAGATATTTTTAAAATTATGAGGCAAGTTAGTATGAAAGCTGAGTTAGATATAGAACTTTAAACTCATGGAGATGGTTAGATAGTAGAATGTTAAAGTCAGGTGCCAAATACATATGGACTGGACATTGGGAATGTATGCTAAGCCATATAACTCTTATAATCGTGGCCTATTTATTTCTGTTGTTTTGTATTGTATTTATAGTTATAAGAAAAAGAACCATTATTTGGACTGAAAGGGAGAGCTGTTGGGGGGAAAAATAAATACCTTAAACTAAAAAAAAAAAAAAAAAAAAAAGAAGGGAAGAGGATGGTGGGGCTGAGGGGGAGGAGGGTGGAAGGGTGGGACTGGAGGGGGGAGTAGGGAGGGGATTGTGATTGAGATGTAACTTGAAGAAATAAAAAATAAATTATTAATAAAAAAATAATAATAATGAACATGAACTTTTCTTATTAAAAAGTACTCCTTAAAATTATTTCTGGCATGGTCAATCAATTAAAATCTGTTAGCCATGCATCCCTGGGCATGAACATGTGACTCCTTAATGGGGTCACAGGTGACCAGGTGTGAGTGCTATCTAGCAAGGTCAAAGGCACAGGAAACCCATTGTCCCCAGTGCTTTCCAACACGACTGAAGACCAGGGCCAGCTTACAACACTCTGTCTTACTACACTGTCCCTGCAGGTGTAGGAGACTGTGGACAGAGTTCAGTTCAGCAGCATGAGCTGTGGTAAACACAAATAACCAAGACTGACAGAACCATCTCTGCAGTCTATTTCTTAAACAAATCACTGAATAGTTTGAAATGCAAACAGAAGCAAATTCAGAAATAGGAATCCAAGAAAACCATGCCTGGGACTGATTCAGTGCCAACCAGACTTCGTGGTCAATGCCTGAAATTAGAGATTCATTGGTGGGGGAGAGGGAGAGGAGAGAGAAACAGAAAGGGGGGAGGGAGGGAAGGAGAGAGGTGAGGGAAGAAAGGAAGTGAAGAGATTCTAGGTGCTGTCTCTTTTCCCCTCAGCAGGAAGAGGTCTGCATTGACCAGCTCTGCCCCAGTTCACTAAGCCTTCTGCTCTCAAAACCCTAAATATTGACCATACTTTCTTGGCCAAAACAACAATAATCTATCTACTTTGGCTCTTCCTGGATGTGAGCTTTCAAACGCTCTTCAGTTTGTCTAACTAGAACTAAAGGATTAGACAGAGATGTCTGTGGAAGGAATACCTTATGTATTATTTGGATGCAGCAGCTGTCAATAAAAGACCTATGAGCGATAGGAAAAGTTAGAATAGGAGGTGGGACTTCCGGTAGGCAGAGAGGATTCTGGGAGAATGCCAGATGCAGAGAGGATGGGAGGAGGAGAGACACATGGTATTTGAGTACAGATAACCAGCCATGTGGAAGAACTTAGATTAGAACAAATGGGTTATTTTAAGTTGTTAACTAGTCAGGGATTGAGCCTAGCTGTATGGCTTAGGTATCTATAAATGCAAATTAATCTCATGGATCTTTATCCGGGAGCTTGGGGTCAGGAGGAAAAGCTCCCATCAGTTGCAGATATTCTCCTAAGACGTATTTCTCCTGTGGTGAGTCCACAGGCTGGCACATGGGAGGATACTCAAACAATAAAGGCTCCTCACAAATCATCCAGAAGTATATCCTGCAAAATAGCAACATTTAAGGAACACCAAGGGCAGATCTTTTTTTCATTATCATACTAACGATTATTAAGAAAAATTGTCTAAAGCTTGTAATAAAACAAAGTGATTGATGTATATCCTTTCAAAATCATTGTTCAACAGATTCACTAGTAATTAATTACCAGGGACTTTGATTGATTTTTTTTTTTTTGCCATTCACAATTTGATCAGATAACAGATGTGAAAATAATGTTAACTTGTACATTTCCCAAGGGTTACAACTTTTTTGCCCTATAAGACTAATGATGTATATTCAAACAAGATTAACACCATATTCCTTTGACTAATCAACTAAATAAATCTTCATTCCTCAAATTCTTTCTAAGCCAAATGTGCCTTCTTAGTAACTCCTTCAACTCAGGATTTGAATGAAGTTATTAGTAAATATTCATTTTCTTCTGTATTGTCTTACTTAGGGTTACTATTGCTAGTAGGAAACACCATGACCAGAAGCAAGGTGCCAAAAAAAAAACAAAAAAAAGGAGTTATTTGGATTATTTTTCCACTGTACTGTTCATCTTCCAAGAACTCAGGACAGGAACTCAAAGAGGGCAGGAACCTGGAGGCAGGCGCTAATGCAGAGGCCATGGAGGGGTGCTGCTTCGTGGCTTGATCTCCATGGCTTCAGCTGTGGACCTGAGGGTCTCATCTGCTTCCAAATACCCACAACACTGACTCTGCAGCTTGTCAATCAGTTGCAAGTCTAGAATGTACTATCTGCACTTGAACACTACTGTTGATTAAAATGATTAGACTTGGTTCTCATTATTGGTCATTTAATTGAAAATAAATGCTTTATGTGTTTTTCTCTTCATTTATTAATCTGGACTAGTGTTTCAGTGCCGAATATTGTTTTTCATGCCAGAAGTTAAATAGTGAAAACAGTCAGAGAAGCCTGTGTGAAGGAGAAGGAATATCAGGATGAAGAATGAGCTTCTATCCTGATCCCTCCAGTGGTGCTTATGTTTTTAATGTTCTATGTCCATCTTCCCTGGAATTTAAGGGACAAGAATCTTTGCCAGAGAAGGGTGTGTGCATGTGCATTTTAGTGAAAAGGTAACAAATGGGCCCCTTTGCCATTGCTAATATGCGTCAACAGTGCACTGCTACACTTCTGAGAGGGGCATTTCCATAAAACTCTTGAAAACAGATGATGGTGAATCTTCTTAGGAACAGATCTCAAGAGAATGTCATGGATTAGGCCAGACACCACACAAGTGGTCAGAGATGCATGCATGCATACAGAGCGGTTATTCCTACCCTGGGCCACACATTAGAATCACTTTTTTTTTTTAATCTGCATTCAGAAAAACCAGTAAAACCAGAAGCTCTCATAAGACTCAAGGTTAGGACACTCCAGGAGTCCTAACACAGCCAGAAGCCTGAACTCCAGTACAGAGAAAGGTTCACCAACACTTTGTGCATAGAAGAAAACTGATAAAAGCCAGGTGGCATGGCCCACACCTATAATCCCAGCACTCAGAAGACTGAGGCAGGAGGATGGTAAATTTGACAGTGACCTGGGCTGAAATGTACCAAGAGTCTCTGTAAGGAAGAAAAAAAGGAAGGAAGTGTAGGAGAGAGTGGGGGGGGGATATAATGCTAACAACTTATGTCTTATTGATTAGTTGTGACTGATTAAATTCTAGTTCAGACACACAATTAGGATACTGTCTGGTATGCTTTTGTTAAAAAAAGAAAGAAAGAAAGAAAGAAAGAAAGAAAGAAAGAAAGAAAGAAAGGAAGGAAGGAAGGAAGGAAGGAAGGAAGGAAGGAAGGAAGGGAAAGGGCACAGTGATTAGATTTGGGAATTGAAGGGATCACAAAAATATAGAACCCAACAATTATTGATTATAAAATAAACAAAAATGAGATATAGACATAGCACAGGAAGGTCCAAAAAGAAGGGGCAGATTATTGAATATGCCCTTATACCTTTGTATATTGATACAAAATTAGTAGTTTATTTGGCTAAAGTGGTATTGACCATTGTTTATTGTGCAAAAATAAGATTGTATTGGATTACATCAGTATTGATCTTTGTATATTGATACAAAATTAAGATTATAGTTGGCCACAATGGTATTGACCCTTGCATATGGACGTAATATTAAGATTATATTGGGCTACATAGGCATTGATCTTGGTACATTGATACATAATTAAGAGTATATTTAACCACAATTGAATAGATCTTTGTATATTGATACAAATTTAAAGGTAATGCTTCCCAATGGTATCATACCTAGAGATACTTAAAAATAAAATGTGAAGCTCTGACCTCTTGATACCAACCGTCTAAAACGGTCTAGGATAGTTAAAACAAACTCCTAGTCATGCAAACATGTCACTTTGTTAGCTACTATGACAGTCTATCACAGATATTCTCTAAACTACCCAGTAATCAAGTTGCTAAGAGACAAGCAACATTTGCTTATCTAAACACAAGAGATGGATAGGGCATCTTCAAAAACCCCTAGAGATCTGCAGAATATGGCATTTAAAGATGTTATCTTAAATCAAGATTTTTTTTTGATATCGAGACATATCAGCGTCTGACAGCACCCCCTATTCTACTCCAAGTAGAAGGTAAGCATCGAAGAACCTCCACTGTAAGATGGTTGAATTAGTGGCAAGCCTTTCTCTTGGCATGAAAAAACCCCTTGCACCAACTGCAGACAGACTGCTGTCCAAAAAGGACAAAACTTGGTAGCAGGGAAGTCGACAGCCTAACTCTGCCAAGACAGGGTAGGTAAGTCCTTCATAATCCCTGCTCTACAACAAATGTCTGTCAGAGAAACAGGACCCAAAGGCTGAAGATTGATGCTGGAATGTATGGAGAGAAAATGGGAACTGTCCAGGCAGTCATTGGTATGTTCTTTCTTAGTTTTGGAAGCTGCAGGCCCTGCACTTCCTATATAAGCAAATATATTTATCCCTCTCAGCTCTCTGAGGTGGTTGAAGAATAGACAGCTAGAGTCTCATAGTTAAATTTTGAACTGTTTAGGAATCAAGAGGGTGTTATAGACCTAAGAAGATACTCTTAAAAGTGTGTTGCAAGATAGTATGAATGTTGAGTCACATATAGACCTTTAAACTCATGGAGTTGGTTAGATAGTAGAATGTTAAAGTCAGGGGCCAAATATGTATAAACTGGACATTGGGAAGGTATACTGGGCCAATTTACTCGCATAAATGTGGCATATTTATATCTATTGTATTGTATAATACTTACTGTTATAAGAGAAGGAACCATCTGTTGGACTGAAAGGGGAAACTTCTTGGGGGAAGAGGGTGGAAGGGCGGGATAGGAAGGGGGAATAGGGAGGGGTTTGTTACTGAGATGTAACTTGAAAAAAAAAAATAAAGTATTTAAAATAAATAAATAAATAAAATAAACAAATTGAAACTTTGTAACCAACAACTGTTGTTCACTTTAGCAGTAATTAATTGTACTATTCATAACATCTTTATTGTATTTTAAAGGAGAGGTATTATACATTCTCATAGGAATCCCCTATATACATGTCAGTGGTTCCCAAAATATGACTCCAGGAATAGTAAAGACCATTAGAGACCATCACCTGGGAACTTGTTTGAAATGAAGACTTTGGGCCACAACTCAGACCCACTGAATCAGAAATTCTAGAATGAACATCAAGTATCTGTTCAAACAAGCTCTCTAAGAATTTCTGATACATGTTTACATTTAAGGAACACTGCCATGTGATTACCAAAAAATAGGGTTAATATTATAAAGTCAAAATAAAAGCTAGTCATAGTTAAGCAGTAACAGGTTAATGAGCCAACTAAAAATAGCAATTGGAAAATATTTTCAAAGATTGTTTTTAAGTGTTTGTGAATCCTATCCATGCAAACACATGTGTATACGGAGAGAGAAACTTGGGTGCCATTCCTAAAGAACTGTTCACCTTTGTTTGAGACAAACAAACTTTGTTGCCTGCTAGCCAAGAGTGTTTGTCTAGCATTCCCACTAGTGCTAGAGTTTTCCACTAGCCAAGAACTTGCCAAATAGGTTAGGCTGGCTGAACAGCAGAGAGCTAGGATATACCAGTCTCTGCCCCAGCACCAGCATTCCAACACCCACCACCACAATTAGGTTTTTAACATGGGTTTTAAGGATCAAATTCAAGCCCTCATACTTTTTAACTGAACTATTACCCAAGTCACCCAAAGTTGTTATTGCAATATATAGATTTATTTAAAAGTATGTAAAATAAACATATTTTAATGATAGTCAATAGAAATATGAAAACTATATAATAAGGAAAGGTAGTCTTTACACATTTGGGGGAACCACTGACCTGTATATGTGAGAATTCCCAATTATGTTAGGGAAACCTGCTTGCTGCATACAAAATATGAATAAAAATTAATGCTATCCCATCCAGAAAAATGAACCCAAAATAGAGTAAATATTTAAACACAAGACCTGGAACTATAAAACACATAGAAGAAAGCATAAGGGAAAGTCATCATCATCACAACACTGACCTTCATAATGATTTCTTCAACATGACACCAAAAGCAGAGGTAACAATTAAATGGGTTCAGCAAGTTGTTGTCTTATATACATTTGTGTATATCTATCTGTATCCATATATGTAGTTATATGTGTGTAACAATAATAATAAAAGAAGAGATCATGAGTTTGAAAGGGAGTAGGGAAAACAGGACAGGAGTTGGAGAAGGGAGGACAGAGGGAAATTATGTAAATACAGTACTCATAAACAAAATTCTCAAAATAAATATAAAAACAATATTGAAGATATGAGGATAACCTAAATTCCCATTGTCAGATGAACAGAAGAGAGACTACAATATGTGTTGTCAAATTCTCTGTAATTATGGAAATCCTAATATATACATAAGGGATATTATGCTAAGTGAAATAAGCCAATCACCCTACATATTTCTCTTAACATGTGGTATCTAAAAATAGATCAGTGGGTTCCCAAGGGACAGAAGGAGAAGGGAAGAGGAAGTCACTGCTAAGTGATATAAAATTTCAGTCCTAATAGATGAATAAGTTCTAGTAATGTGCTGAACATTGCTATGCTTAGTGTTAACAATACCATACTGTCACTTAAGATTGTTAAGGGGATAAACCTCATATTGTATATTCTTATCACAATGAAAAGAAAAGGTTACCATATCCTGTGGTTAGATGAGTGTCCCTCCCATTGATGAATATTCCTAGTCCCCAGAATGGTGCTGTTGGGAGGAACTATGGACCTTTAAGAAGTGGACTATATGGAAATCTTTAAATCATTAAGGTCATTTCCTTAAAGGGTATATGGGAACCTTTAGTGTCCTCCTTTCTTTCTACCTGAATAATGAGTGAACCATATGCTCTGTCTTATATTCCAATCAATGTGGGCCACCCTACCCAATGGTCCAAAAAAATGAGGAAAGCGATATTGGATTGCAACCTCCAGAACAGTAAGTCAAAATCAACCTTTCATCTTTAGAAGTTAATTGCCTCTGGTATTATGTTATAATAATTCAAAGATAAACTACTTTATTATCTAGCAGTTCTACTTCCAGATGTATATACACTAAAGATTTAAAGCAGGAACTCAAATAGATATTGTACACCAGGGTTTACAGCAACATTATTCATAATAGCCCGTGGAACTTAAGTGTCCATCAAAAGATGATTTGATAAATATATATAAACATGTAATGAAATATTTAGCCATTAAAAGAAATGAAATTTTACACATGTTGCAATGTGGATAAATCCTAAAAACATTACATTAACTAAATCATGCCAACACCAAAATACAAATACAGTAAGGTTCTACCTACATGAGACACCCAGAACAGGCTCACTTGTAGAGACAGAAAGTAGAATAGAGGTTGCCACAGGTTAGAGAGAAGGAGAAAGGGACTTGTGCTCAATGGGTACAGAGTTTCTACATGGAACAATAAGAACATTTCAAAAATAGATAGAGGTCTTTGTTGACTGGATTTATTTAATGTTGCTGACTTATGTACTTGAAAACACATGACACTGTAAACTTTGCTATATATATACAATAAATATGAAACATGTGTTTATATACACAAACAAGTATAAATATTATATTTGATATGATTGTTACCTTATGATCTTCAAAAATCCTTAGTCATCCATTAGAAATAAGACAGGGTCCAGAAAGATGGTTCAGTAGGTAGGATCACTTACTGCCAAGCCTGGCAACCTGAATTTGATCCCAGGACCCACATGGCAAAAGAAGGAAATCAATCTTGTTGTCTTCTGATAACATATGTGCCCGTGTGAGCATACATATATCTACACATAAATATACACACATACACCATACATACATGCATAATACATAGATACATAGACAAATAAATACATAGATAAAGTCTTAGTTAGGGTTACTATTGCTGTGATGAAACACCATGGCCAAAGAAACTTGAGGAGGAAAGGGTTTATTCAACTTACACTTCCACAGCACTGTTCATCACTGAAGGAAGTAAGAACAGGAACTCAACAAACAGGGCAGGAACCTGGAGGCAGGAGTTGATGCAGAGGCCATGGAGGAATGATGTTTAGTGGTTTGCCCCTCATAGCTTGCTAAGTTTGCTTTTTCATAGAACTCAGGACCACCAACCCAGGAGTGGGACTACCCATGATTGGCTGGACCCTTCCCCCTCTGTCACTAATTAAGTAAATGCTTTACAGTCTTGCCTACGGCCCATTTTTCTTAATTGAGCTTCCCTCCTCCCAGACGACTTTAGCTTGTATAAGTTGACATACAACTATCAAGCACAAATAATAAATGCAAAAGTTTAAGAAATAAGTCTAAATCAAGTTACAGATGTCTTAGTTACTTTTCTATTGCTGTGCTAAGACACCATGATCAAAGCAATGAATAAAATTGTGTTTAATTTGGGACTCACAGTTGCAGGGAGTTAGAGTCCATGACCGCAAGGCAGCCGGCAGGCCATCATGAAGCAGTAGCTGGGCACTTACACATCTGATCCAAAAGCATAAGGCAGAGAGAGTAAATGGGGAATGGTGAGTGCTTTTGAAACCTCAAAACCCACTCTCCCAATGGCATTCCTCCTCCAAAATCCCACACCTCCTAATCCTTCCCAAACAGTTTCACCAACTGGGGGTCAAGTATTCAAACATGTTCCTATGGGGACAATTCTCAAACCACAGGACTGGAAATATAGTTCAGTGGTTGAACACTTGCCCACAATTCACAAAGCCCAGGTTTCTATCTTTAGTATCACATACATGTACACACATATAAGCTGCATACACTCATACACACACACACACACACACACACACACACACACAAGTGTAAACAGCAATCAAGTTGTTCTGTCAAAAAGTACTTCCTCTTTTCTTTTTTTTTTTTTTTTTTTTGGTTTTCTTCGAGACAGGGTTTCTCTGAATATCTCTGGCTGTCCTGGACTCGCTTTGTAGACCAGGCTGGCCTCGAACTCACAAAGATCCGCCTGCCTCTGCCTCCCAAGTGCTGGGATTAAAGGCGTGCGCCACCACCGCCCGGCGGTACTTCCTCTTTTCAATGAAACTTTTCTTGATCTTTCTCACACATACCAGCCCCAGATTAGTTATTTTATTTGAACAACTTCAACATCTTTATCCACCACTTCAACATCATACAACAAGTATACTAGAAGGTTTATTTACCCCATAGACTGTAAGCCCTTTGAGGGCATGGGCCACTGTTCATGAATCCCTAATATAGCACCTATACCTCAACAGTTAATAACAAATATATGAATGAATGTTAAGTGAAATGTAAGTAGGTGAACAAATAAAGGCATATACAAAAAATGATTGACATATGTCTTTAGGTGGTCTATAACTGTTCTGGTTAGCCTTAATTGCCAGTGTGGCATGCTCTAGAGTCATCTGAAAGGAGAAGCCTCCATCGAGGAATTGCCTAGATCAGATTGATCCATAAGCATGTCTATGAGGAACTCTATTGATTATTACATCCTATGATATAAGAGGTCCCAGCCCCTTGTGGGTGACACCATTCCTTAGACAGGGTATCCTGGAATGTGTTCAAAAGCTAGGTAAGCATGAATCAGAGAGCCTCCGAGTATCATTCCTCTATGGTTCCTGCCTTGACTTCCCTCAACCTGGAAGTTTAAACCAAGTGAGCATTTTCCTCTTCAAGTTGCTTTTGGTCAAAGTTTCTCATCCCAACAATAACATGAAACTTTAACAAGTATCCACAGAGATTTTGTGCCTTCATGAGTTTTCTAGAGATTCTCAATAAGACATACAAACACAAAGAGCATAAAAACACTGGTGTAGATGCTCGGACAGGAAAGGGTAAGAATAGATTCTCTACAGAGGGAGTTTAGCAAGTATTTCAACTACATTAAATAATAGTGATCTAGGCCAGGCGGTGGTGGCGCACGCCTTTAATCCCAGCACTTGGGAGGCAGAGGCAGGCGGATCTTTGCAAGTTCGAGGCCAGCCTGGTCTACAAAGCGAGTCCAGGACAACCAGAGCTGTTAAACAGAGAAACCCTGTCTTGAAAAACCAAAAAAAAAAAAAAATAGTGATCTATCAACAAAAGCAAGAGAGGAAATCCAAATCTATCATGGGATTGTCTCATCCACTGACCACTCCTCTTTTATTTCTTCATATTAACTCTCCAATTTTGCAACAGCAAAAGAATATCCTGATCATTGCTGCGGTTTCTTTTCTGGCAATTTCTTTTCTGGCAGACACTGGCTGAACACAGCTGCTTTACACTTCTAAAAATTTTCAAGACTGAATTTCTTTCTGGAACACCTGAATCCTCTGCTGAGGGAAGAACCTGGCCTTGATCTCAGTCACATTCAATTCAGCAGACATTTAATGTGGTTCTAGCCTGACAGAAGCCAGGGACACAGGGACAATTACACCATGATCTTTGAGGTATTCAGAGTTCAGATAAGAAAAAATATATATAACAACCTGTTCAGTCTCTTTAGTATGAAAGACATCAAAATTAAAGCAAACACGAGAAAACTCTTTAGACCTATAAGATTTTTTTTTGGGGGGGGGGCAATGATATATGGCAATGGAACCTAAACTTAAGATTATTCTGGAGGGTACCCTGTTGCTGTTTACTATGCAGCCAATTTTCCATTGTCAGAGGGCAGGTGATAGCTTACCCTACCACTGCCCAGTGATCCTATCCTGAGTATGTCCTCCAAGACATCAGTACACTGCACTCCATATGAGCATTTGTACAAAGTTGTTTCCTGAGTCTCCAGGAAACCTTGATGCTGTCTTTTGAATCTTCACACTCCCATTAAACTCATCGGAAGCATTAGTTAAGTGATGCTTTGACACAGTGGAGGGAAATTCAGATCTGATGTCTTCAATCCAATCTGACCACCTAGCTCCTGAATTTCCATCTCAAACCACCGAGACATTGCCATGGAACTTTGTTTCCTGGAACATGGAATTTCTTCATGGTAAATGATCCCTGGATGCTGTGGAGGGTAAAACAATTCAGAAACATGGTCCCATGTACTGTAGACCTATATGTATGTTTGATCCATGTTGAGCCATAAGCATGTCTATGACGAACTCTATTGATTATTATATCCCATGATCTATATGTAGAGTCTATAGTATACATAGACTCTATAGGAACTAGAATAAGGAACTTGGAAAGAAATCTCACATGGTCATTTCACCTAGTCCTCTGCTCTCAATAACTTAAATGCAGCCTGGAGAACACAGATAGGAAATAGTTTTCTAGTTACTTTTTCTAGACCATTTAAAACTTTAATTCAGGAGGCTTATGAACTATTGGATGACAAAAGACTATAGAACTAATGTAGAAGCCACATGTGCACAGAGGTTTGGGGTAGGGTAAAATATGAATGTGATCACTTGTAACAAATTTTAAAATACCAGAGTACCGAGGAGTTGTTGGCAGTTAATAGCTGCTGGAAAAGGGGAGACATTTTTCTTCAGTGATGTAACCACTGGTAAGTGCTCATGCTCCAGTAAAGGACTTCCAACCCACACTATGATCATACCAACAGCCCTAGCTAAACTCAGTGGATTGTTTTAAATAAAAATAGAGGGGAAACTTGGTGGGAGGAAGAAAAGGTTCGGAGGGATTGGGATGGAAACAAGAGAAAGTAATGTGGGTTCATGTGACCAAAATACATCATGCACACATGAAAATGTCAAAGGATAATTTTTAAATATATATTTTAAAATATACATACCAGAATATTTTCACTTTCTAACAGAGTACCCTACTCAAGTTGCTTAAAAACTCAGTGTCTCCAGGTAACATCAGCACAGTGCCCTCCCACTAGAAAGATCCTGAAGTTTCTCCCACATAAAACTACATTCTCACAAAGGAAAAAAAAAATCTGATGGGTCCAAAATTTTTTTCTCTAAAGAGAACCTACCTCAGAAGTGGAGAGATGATTCAGAAACTCAGAGTACTTGGCTGCTCTTGCAGAAGACCAGGTTCAGTTCCCAAGGCCCACATGAGGGAGTTCATAACTGTCAGGGAATCCAACACCCTCCTCTGGCCTCTGTGAGCACTTATATGGCAGTGATGTACATAAGATAACTCAGCCACACACACACACATACACACAAATAAAAATAAGCATTTTTTAAAAAGAACCTACCTTTGCCGGGCGTTGGTGGCACATGCCTTAAATCCCAGCACTTGGGAGGCAGAGGCAGGTGGATCTCTGTGAGTTCGAGGCCAGCTTGGTCTACAAAGTGAGTCCAGGACAGCCAGGCTGTTACACAGAGAAACCCTATCTCGAAAAACCAAAAAAAAAAAAAAAAAGAACTTACCTTTTAGAGCTATTTTGAGCAATAAATGGAAAACTAACTGTAATCCATGTAGCAAATTTTAGGCAAGGAATAAATATTAGCTATTATATTAGTTACTTTTTTGTTGCTGTAATAAAACACCAGGACCAAAGCAACTTATAAAAGACTTATTTTGGCTTACAGTTCTGGAGAGAGGGTCCTTAATGGTGTAGAAGTCATGACAGTTAGGAGGCAGATCAGGAAGACGGCTAATCAAATGTTATCTGCATATACAAAGCAGAGAGATCCAGAGGAAGAGGTGTGAGACTAGAAACCCTCAAAGTCACCACCCAGTGGCATACTTCTTGCAGCAAGGCTGCCCTTCCTAAAGGTTCTCCAACCTCCCGAAACAACACTACCTGAGAATCAAATATTTAAGTAAATGAGCCTATGGGAGGCATTTCTCATTTTCAAACCAAACCGCCAGTTACTATTTACAATTGTCCCCTTCTATTATCTTTGCCACTGCAACTTACTAAGCCCTATGTAACTCATGGAATGAGCCATGAACGATGAAAACTGGACCTAGAACTAGAACTTTTTTGAATCTTTTGAATCTGAGCAATTTAAATATCATCCAACCCTTAAAGTAATAAATAAATGTAATTATTAAAAAAAGAAAAAATACATATCATCCAACCTATTTTTCCAAAGCAAATCCTAACTGTTGCATAAGAAAGAAAGAAAGAAAGAAAGAAAGAAAGAAAGAAAGAAAGAAAGAAAGAAAGAGAGAGAGAGAGAGAGGGAGGGAGGGAGGGGGGAAGGGAGGGAGAGAAGGAAGGAAAGACTAACTAAAAATACAGCTGCTCTAGAGAAAGGAGTTAATAATAAAAACCTTCCCTCCAGCCCTACCAAGCCCTAGGGGACCAGAGAGCACAGATGGGGATTGTATCCAATCTCTTCATCTTACAGCTGAGAATGGTAAAATCTGATAACACCATTGCTTGTCTGAGGTCACTCAGCCTTCAGCAACAAACTACCTGATCTAGAAGCAGGATCTTCATTGTCAAGGAATTTATCAACTAGCCACGGAAGTAAGAGAAACAATCTTGAAGCAAATGTAGGCTAGAGATTTTACAGTTATATTGCCAAAGCCTCGGCTTTAAATCCCATTGCCCTTTGCATACATTTCCCCACTAAATGTAATGTTATTTGTAGCGCAATCCTATGTACTCATAACCGAGAAGAAAACTGGTCATGTGAATTCTTAGAAGTCTTCATACTAATTTTCCATTGATTTTCTTTATGAAATTTTTTGAGACAGAGTCTCACTATGTAGCCTTGGCTGCCCTGGAACCTTCTATGTAGACCATGCTGAGCTTGAACTCACAGATATCTGCCTGCCCTCAGGTGCTGGGATTAAAGACCACCACCTTACATATCATACTCCCTCAGATCTTGCGTCATGTGAGGCCCAAGAGCT